>DWLR01004817.1:0-11621 GCA_018246295.1 Papilio alexanor hazarajatica | reverse complement strand
TATATATATATATATTACAGGGTGTCTATAAAGAAAATTTGTATATTTTATTATTTATTTCGTCTTGTGAAGATTATTTTGGTGCTACATGTAAGGTATTTTTCAGCAGCTCGGTGGTTAATATTTCTTCTGTGCATCTTTGAGTCGTCGGGGTCATCAGTTTACGGGCTCGTGTTCGTACTTGGGAGAAGAATTACGCTCGGTGGCCAGTTTCATCATGTATTTTTTTTGGTCACTGTATTGTGACTCTTTGCATGGAGGAGGCGTTTTATAGTTTTACAGGATTCGAGGTGGCAGATTTTATGGTTAAGGATGACAACTAAGTATTTGAAGTTATCGTCCAAAGGTATTGGGATGTCCATAAGTTTTACGGATAGGATTCGTAGAGTTAATTTCGATCCTTTATTTTCGAAACCAATCACCGAGGGGCTGGGGTCTGAAGGTATTGACATAAAACTTCTGGCTGATGGCATTTATCGGCGATAAGGGCTAGCTCTACGCCGCATATGCGTAGTATATCATTGGTAATGATGACTGAACCTAACACCGAACTCTGAGGCACCCCGGCTCGAACGGGTTATGAATCAACGTTAATGAATCGTTATTACAGTGAGTGTGAGTGAGTACATCTCTCAGATAGGACCTGTCTTTCACACATACTGCTGACTACGTGTGAGAAGTCTTGCTCGGTTAACTCGCACCCACGTTTCAAATATGTGTCTGTGCACAGATTGCGCGCATCGCAGCATCTCCCTTTTCATATTTACATTTAATTTAATTTTATAAACTACTGGCGAAACCCGGCACTCGTTACAATACTACGATCAATAAAAAAAAATTGAAAAGTACTTATCAAACAATAGAGCAAAAATTTCAATACAACGAAACATACCTTTTTTTAAATTTGTATACATATACATTTTGGGCCAGAAAACCCCGCGGATTTCCTAAGAACACGTCTCCAAAGTTTCATCAAAATTTAGTTAATGGTTATAGGAGCGCATTGAAGACAAACATATGTAACAATGATTTTTATGAGATTTAAAAATATTTCACATTTATTTTTTAGTTAATAGACTATAAGCATTCTACAAGAATGGTGAATTAAGGATTGTTCTTAAGGTAATAGCAGTTATTTAGCACTGAGAAGCCCTTGGAGTGCAAATCGTCCGAATGATTCATGAACATGCATTAGTCCACGCTACCCTAAGGCGTGGCCGAAGACAGCAACTTGCAATTGAAACAATTCCTGCCGCTGAATTACGTCATCGCATAACTCGACAGAGCGCCAGATACTATCCACACCACCTTGATAATTGACATTCCGCAACCGTGCGATTCTCACGAAACTTCTTGCTTTGCACATCTGCATTGTGGAACAATGTCTCCTCAGCGGTATTTCCAAACCAATACGACTTAGGGTCCTACAAGAAGAAGACGTATTTTAATCTCCTTAAAGGCCGGCAACGCATTTGCAGTTCATTTGGTGTTACGGATGTGTACATACTCGTACATGGGCGTTGGTGACCGCTTATCATTAGGCGAATCGCTGCTCATTTGCCTCCGTATCATATATAAAAAATGTAACACATTATGAATTATTTAAAATTTCTTACAGGTATAATTTATATTTAAAGCGCTGTAGGGGAAACATATTTATCTTTATTCTATCGGCTGTTGTAGTAAGATGCAGTTGACAGGCTCCTTTGAACACGTTTCATGCGCGAATTGGCATGAATATTATCAAATCGCTGCGGCATTCGAAGTTCATTCAATATATGAAAGCAATTCTGATACGATTCGAATGTCTCACGTTTATTATATGAACATTTCGATATACTTTCGTATTACGTATACTACTTCTTTAACAAGATAATAAATATAACTTTTGAAACTAAAAACACGATAAGTTTTTGTAAAGTTTTCTTTTTGTGATGAAGTGAAATTTAATTTTGGATCAAGGAACATATTGAATCAAAATTGGTTTTCCAAAAATTAAGGACGAAGACTACTAATTTAGCTGACAAGTTGTAAGTCTCATAACCTATTTCAATGTTTTTCATATTAAAACACCCATTTGAAAATTACAACTGTAAGAACATCGAACACAACATAAAAATTTCATTTACGAAAATGCTAAAAAGTGCTGGAGCTGTGTCGCTCGAAACGCGAAATTCTTTTTTTCTTTCCAGAATTCATCTGCATTTTTTGAATAAATGTACAATGAATGCAAAGGCATGAATACCGCTTGAACTTTCCATTTAACCCCCAACATTCAAAGAGTCGTCGCTAAAGAATTTTTATTTGAATCCATTTGTGCCAGATTAAAATAGCAGCGTCTTCCAATTATCTTTTGAATAGTATGTTTAAAAGACTTGAGTTTTTTATTCATCTATTCAAGAACGTAGGTAGGATCAAAAGAAATATGAAGAATATGATAATGTAATTATTCTTTAATATTAAGATTAAAACACCATTATAACCATGCTACAATATAAGTATTGTACACTATTTTACTAATTTTTAACATTCAAAAAAATACACTAGGACAAAGTCGCAAAAGTTAAGAAAAGCATTAAGGATTAAAAGGACAGTGACACACAAACACCAGATAATTTTGCCTTAGTCGAAATCTGTGTCAATACCATCATGACATATTTTGCTTATTCGGACTTTGAAGAAGTAATGAGAAGGCGAAATATGTAAGATTTAAAAATAAAGAATATGGTAAATAGTTTTATTCTAAGTATGCCTCTTTAAGGATTCTCTTCTCTTTTAAGAAATCGATACCATTTTGAATAACAGTTTGCTACAGAATATAAATTCTGAACCATAAGGTTGTGTAATGTTCGAAGTGCGTAAAACGAAATAGTCCGCCGAGATACGCAGGGCTTCGGAATAAATTGGAAAATAATGCGTAAGGAATGAGAAATTCGTACGCAACACAAAATAATAATATAATTTTATAAAGGTTTTGTAATAAAACCTTGACGAATAAAGAATATCTAAATTACTTTTATTGATTTGTTAATTAAGTTTTGATAGCATATCAATACTTTGTTAACACCTAAATTAATCACTACATATTATAAAACAAAGTCCCCACTCCATCTGTCTGTCTGCTGCGAAAAGCTCATGAGCTGCTGAACGGATTTTCATGAAGTTTTCACGAAAAGATAGTGATTCATGAGCTCATGTAAAACTATGAATAATTTGTTGAGGTTTTGTGTAAATAGGTTGAAATATGACGAGTTTTTTTTTAATTTGGAATCTTTCACCGAAAATACTGCCTAATGCCCTTGAGATATAGCAAAACCATGTATGGTGGAATATACCCCTTTTATAGGTCTACAAAAAAGTCCGCGTTGGCATATCTATTTTTTACGCGTGACATACAATAACTATTTTTTATTTTAAAAAAAATGAACTAGAAATCGTACTTTATATATGGCGCAATTCTTTCGAATTTAATATTAATCCTTATCCAAATAAATATGTTAGTTTGCTAGATCATTGAATGTAGATTATAATTTCCTGTCACACTATATCATTTTGACAAATAGTTTGGAGGAAATTTGGCGTCGCTCGCTGGCCGGGCGCTATCGTATTCATGATATAAAATAAATATAATTTTTTGTCGATTTTAATAGTTTTCAATTAAAATCGAGGAAAAAAGAAAGGCTTAGGATAATTTATTAAGCTAATCTAAAAATTACGTTGATTTTTGAAAAAGCTTATAGGCTGTTACATTAAATTGCGGTACGGTAAAAAATAATCTCTTGGGGATAATATGCTCTGCCATCTGTGTGAAGCCAAGGCAGATAACTAGTATAATATTTTTTTTTGTTTGTGGTGGGTCAACTATTCGCCAATTTTGATATTTCTTATACCATTACAAAGCATTCAGAAGTAATATAGGCTCTTTGTAATATTATATACAAGAGCGACCAATTATAATAATGAGCGAACCTAACTAATAACTCAAGTCTAAGTCGACTTTGAGCCAACTTACACTATAGAGTTTGAAGCCAAATGGGCCAAGAGTTAGGCAGCAATGTAGTTTTGTAAATTAACTCGCCCTAAAATAGGTTAAAGCTAAGCGTATGTGGCTCTACGCCAATTAAGTCAATATTGTATTCAGATTCTCGTTGAAAATTACTCAAAACGGAGTTAAAGACTAAACGGTTTTTTAAATGGACAATAGGTAGTGCTATGACAGCAGTTTTTGAATTGTGAATAGTTTTTGTGCAGTTCCTACGGATAGCGATAGTGTTAAAATGGAATATTATTATTTCCAAGCTATATAAAATAAATTGAAACTCTAATGAAAACAAAATGAGCATAAACGTTCCATACTCAGTTCGGATATTGCAGCGAGATTGAAGTCGGAAACGACTAGATGAAGTCATTTTAATCCCTGCCAGTGTAAAGGTTGGCTTGGATAGATAACACGATAATGTAAAAGCAAAAACATAGCATGTTTACTTTTCTTTTCTCTTGTTTTCCTTCCCTCTAACTCTCTCTCCCCTGTCTCTCTCTCTCTGTGTTACTTTACTTATATAGATTTAAGTAATTAAATAACTGATAATTTGCAACTCAACAGCATGAAACTTCGAAACATGATTTTAGTTTAAACACTTTTACATGTTTCCAAAGTAAAAGTTTTAAATAGTATTACATGATTAGACCTAAAAATGACATTTGTATAATTACTAAGCCAGCACTTTACAATTATTTAAAAAACAAAAATACCCAATTGTAAGTTACAGTTACCGTTATTTCGTTGCAAAACAAACATTATAAAAAAACATTATAAGCATATTTAATAAACATATTAAACATGTCATATGTATATGTTATATGTAATAAACATATGTAAAAGACAAATTTTAATTCACAAACACATGCATGCATCATACAAGCATTTATGTATGTATTTTCTCACTTTGTTATTAATTAATACTTCGCCTTTTTGTTCTTATTTCCTACCAAGTCTCTTACATTTTTCGCCATTAGGTATGCAATTTTTTTTTAACTAGCAAATGAACTTTCTATTAACATTAATTACTGATTTGTGTCCTTTTTAATATTGTTATTCATGTTTCATTTCTATTCTTCTCAATCAATAATAATGTAATCAATAATAAAAATATAAATTTTTAATTTATATTTTTTATGCTGATCAGAACATTGAAACAATTGTCGTAATATAAAAATGAAATAACCATAAGGATTCTCATTTAAGAATTGAATTTAAAATTTAAGGGCTTCTGTGATGGGGATTTTATAGAAGGGCTCTTTAAAATTTAATTGGACAATGCAATTGACCCGTAGCCGCGTTATACATCTGATTGGTTTTGTTCCGAATTTATAAAAACGGGCAATAAAATTTTAGTGTTGTTTCATTTTGTTAAAATATTTTTTCAACATTTTGTTAAAATGTATGTGGTTAGAACAATAGTTCCGTCTTAAAAGTTACGCTCGTGATGTGACCGTAATCTTTTCTATATTTAGATTCCATAATATATCGATAGAGTCAAGCTACGAATCGATAGCGTTGTGGTGTGTTTGTGTAATGATTAACATCGTTTAACTGACTTGCTCGTTTAGTTAATGAAGCGTTTCGCTTAACAATTCAACGATCGTTAGCCATCACAACAATAAAAAATTCGCTGCCAGTGACACAAATCGATTATGGAAAAATAACCCATATTTTTATACCATGAGTTACGGTCACGCATCAGGAAATAAATGACATCAATCATTATTTGTCAACGTCATCGACTATCTAATGTATTTTTTTTTATTTGAAATTATTTTGAAATACTTGCGTACTTTCTATTTTCTTTTGGCAAGTGAAAGTAAAAGCAAAAAAGGCAAGTTCCGATTTTCAGAAGAAGGTCACTAAAATCCAACGTGGATCCTAATTCTCCAGTCTTACTAGACGTATGTATTTCCATTAACAATGTCTTTTTCATTGATGACTTATAGTACTTTGACGATGACATATCCTATGGCAGTAAAGAAGCTCAAGGTCGTTTAAAGGTCAAATGAGAGGTCGGAGTCTCTCTGTGAAATCGCACCAGAAATGATGTGAGACGCAACATTACCGAAGTAACATTGTTCGAAAAACTGTCTTACTTAAATGGCCATGGATCGGATATATAGCTCCTTACGAACCTTTTACCTTAAACAAATCAGCAAATCAAAGTATTGTTTCAAAATTATTAATCGAAAAAGGGAAGGTTGATTATATTATTTAACGCATTCTTGTTGAATAGTGTACGCTTGTATAAAATAACAATGTTTTAAGTCACATGTTTAAGAAATTTGCTTTTAAGAGTAGGAGTATCCCATGTGATTTAGTTTTCAAGTCACGTAGTGCAGCGGTTTTCAAGGAAATCCTAGTCGGCTTCCACTTAAATCAAATTTTACTGCACAGCTTGAGCTCGAGATTTTATTTAATAAGTCCCTTTTCAAGTTACTACTTAACAATAAATACAGAATTTTCATCCAAATGCTTATGAATGAAGAAACAATTGATGTTATTTACAGATTTTTATAAGTTATTGCTTTAATTATTTTTAAAAAGATATTCGATATAGTAGTTTGTATGTTGATAGTGTAGTCGACAATTGGTATTACAAAACAATGCTGTCATTTGTTTTTATAATTAACATCAGCTTCATCGTCAGTCCTTAATGCATTGCATTGTTTAATTGATTCAATATTTGTGTCTAGGTATCAAAAAGCTTATTCATTCATTAATTGGCCTTATTAAAACAAACGTTTAAATTGGACCGATATTTTTATGTTTTATCCATATTTTGTTCTCATCTCAACAAAATTGCCTTAATGAGAGTTGATAGTGTAATTTCAAAATATTCTCTATAATCAACAAAGTAAAAGAGAAATGTGAACTTCTTGAATACTCAATTACTAAGGAACGACATAATTATAGGAATTTTAAACAGGTCTCATTTCCATTAGGAAATTATTTAACGAATAGTAAAAATTATTTTACGTTAAATTAATATATTTGTGCGATTTATGCATACAATGATGTTTTTTTATTAGTTGACATGCATTACTAAAAAAATAGTTGAAGTTAACCAACTCTAGAAGTAAACATAAACCAAGATGATTCCATTTTCTGCAATTTCGACGATTTCTAAACTATTTGAAGTAAAACTTTATAAGCGGTGATTTTCGATTTGATTGGAAAAGATCAGTGGTAGAGTCCGAAACAACAACATCCGTTGCACGAAGGGCTCGCTCGACCACCACGACCTCATAGAAAACAGGCATCAAGTAGAACTATTCTGCGTTTTGTCTGAGGTGTGAGGTGTCAGAAGCCTAATTTTAGTCCTCTTTCCCTTCCCATCCTTTCCTAATAACGAAAGGTTGACGGCGAAGGGGAAGTTGACGGCGAAGGGGATGGATAGGAGAAGGAAATGTCCGTTTTTCTGTTTATCCTCTGTCGGTTAAAGGTAGGCAAAACTTATACAACTCGCAAATACTTGTTGCAGATGCCTATGAGTAGCAGTCACTTAGGTGGTCGCTTGGTCGTTTGCCACCTTCTTGTAAAAAATAATAAAAGAATCGAGAGAGAAGAAGAACATTTCAAAGAAACGTCACGTTTAGGCACAGTATGTTATAAAACAGAAAAAAAATAATACATTAAAAAACTAAAAAACACGCTTTAATTGAATGGTTCGGATAATCACTCTATTGTCATTTTGATTTTATTTTTAGAAATTATTTTCCACCTTTTAGCTTGATTTCCAATTAATGCGTGTATTTCAATTTTTTTCTCTATTATTTTTTCCTATCATTTAATTCGTCTAATTTGTTGTCCTTCTGAGCGCGGCCAGGATAATGGCATACATTTGAGAAACCATTAAATTGTCATCGTTTTTTTATAAGCGTGAAAATTTTCAAATCAATCTGATGTTTTGAATTGGGTGAAATACGAGTTCGAACATTCTCTTACATTAATTCTCGAAGATAGACAAATGCATGCGAAGCTAATAAAAACGTGTGAAAAAGTAAAATATCGAGATGAGAGAGATGTGCACTGCAAGTAGTGAATATATTTGTTGGATTTCCTTTGCGATATTACTTTCTCTCTCTCTCTTTCTCTTCCTTTCTTGCGCTATCTCTCCCACACACTTCTTCTGTCAGGTTCTCTCTTATTCATTAGTTTTAAAACGAATCAATTCTATAAATTTCACGGTGTGGTATGAGCAAATTTTATAGTAAACGGCAAAGAAGCGACTGTTGTATGAATCTAATACTTATTAAAAACATTGTTAAAACTTATTCTCTACTAGTCTCAAGTGATTAATCGAGTGTTATATAAATCTTCTTTCAAATAACTTTTCTAACGAGCTTTCTTCGAAACAAAAGTCCCAAACAAGTTATGTCAAAAGTAAGAAATATGATCCTCAAAGCAACTTTCACCGCAGAGATACAATAATTGACTCAAAGTATTGAAGATATCTTTTATTTCAACATACAACCTAGAGTAGGTGAAATTATTGAATTAAATTATATTTATTTTTTTTTTTCTTCAGAGCGGATTCTATTTTCGGAAAAAGTGGCAAATGAGCAAACGGTTCACCTGATACTAAGTGACCCAGTCCATATTCATCTGCAACAAGCAAATGAGTTAAGGGAGAGAAGAGTGGGGAATAAAGAGAAAAAGGATATTTCCTTTTTCTATCCTCCTCATCCTTTTCTTATAAGAAAAGGGTAAGTAGGGAAAAAGGACTAGAATTAAAGCTCCAGCACTACACTCATCAAATGAAACGTAGAATACTTTTACATCACGTCTGTCTTCTGTGAGGCCGTGTTACATTACGGGTCGAGCAGGTTCATTTGTGCAATAGATGTAGTGGTTGCGGGCTCTACCGCTATAAAATTACCATTGTAAAAGTGCGCAATTTCTTGCTAATCAGATACTAAGCAACGTGTTTATATAAAACGGTAAATAGTCATCCACAACGATCACAACTTTTTTTTGTGACTGATTTGCCACTGTTTGCCTTGAGGAGGCATTTACAGTTACGCTGGGCTTGAGGCCGCAGAGCGCTGAAGGTGCCTAGCCTAAGCCTCGTTTAGAGTAACTAAGCTCGAGGGATCCCTCAACAGCCTCGGCTCGGCAGTTACCTTGCTCATACTGTTACTAAAGCAGACAACTTTTTATTTCACACTAACATCTTAAGTCCGTCATTCCCAACGTGGGGTGCAGGTCCCACAGGGGCATGGCAATATTTTAGTGGGTCATAGGCAGGACCTTTCGGCTGACTATACCAAAAACTATGGGGTAATTCCAGAATGAGTTATTAACAGTTAATGCTATTTTAGTGAGTCTGTGGATGTTATTTCATTTTTCTCTTTCATGGATGATTTATTATTTGGAAGGTTATTTAGATACCAAATCAATGACTTTTCAAGCTTCTTTCAAGTAAATAACCGTAATATTTTGAATAACAAAATTTAAATATCACGAGAGGGGGCATCAGAATTTTAGAAATATAATACCTAGGTGGAGCATGGCTCAAAATCGGATGGGAACCACTGTCTTAAGTAAACAAAGATGATTCTTATAATCGTGTTGTATTAATAAAATAGCGAATTCAGAGTTTCATTTTATTTTATGCAATTTGAACATCTTAGGCTTGTGATATTTTAGGTGAATTATAACCATAAGATAAATTTATTGACACTTTTGTAAAAAAAAAATCCTGCCTTAACTACAGGAATAAGTGTAACTATATTTCTGTCTAACTGCAAACGCGATTCATTTTCAAACCTTAAAAAAGTTAATGCTTAAGGGTTAATGCGCGCCGGTTAAAGAACTCCACGTCCACGCGTCAGTTACAATAAAAATAGTCTTACCATACAGACCTATAAATAACCTTTTAGATAATCTCCTTATGAATTATTATTTACATTAATTCATAAAAGGCATTCGAATTTGATAGGTAATGATTCCTCTCGGGGGCTTATAAAAAATATTTATCGACACTTAAGTTATTGCATTCGTTGTGGGTTCATTCGAAAAATTGAAATATTTACGGATTCATAAATTGCTTTGAAATAATACACGTAGAACAAATATTCTTTAGCATTTCGTCGTTAAAACTAGTCAAATTATAATATGACTAAAAGTAAGACTTAAATCACACAAAATGAAACACTTTTGTAGAGACAGTTCTTAGCGTTAATTGTACAAATTTATCGTTCGTGACACTCCGCAGTTGTCATTGAGACGTGACTTTTTCATGATTTTTAAACATGGAAATCAAGAAATTTCGACACTAACTGCGCACCACAACGGCCTTGTATGACATATAGAACCTTTTCAGTTTTATATTTTCAAAAATGAATAAATTTTTGAAAATATAAAACTGAAAAGTTCTAAAAAATATATAGTTCCATATATATAGTTCTATATAATATAAAATATAAAACTGAATACTTCAAATCACACTTATATCAACAGATATTTCAAAAGAAACAGATAGCAGCATAGAGATATTTAGTCAAATATAGGAGATTTGTAAATTAATGGAATGGAAGTGTTGATTTCCAAACAATTTTACCGTTACATCTACGATCCACGAGGAAATCCAATCTCGAATACGCATCATTCATCTGAAATCCTACTTACAATTGCCATATTTATTCGCATTGAACGGGTACAAAAGAGTTTTACAAGAATGCTTACTTCTGAAGATCGATCAGCCTCACGTTTCTTTAACTATTCACAAAGATTACAGTGCTATGGAATTAAATCCTTGGATCATCGTAGAGCTGCTACAGATCTAATGCTTTTGTATAAGGCAATGCGCATTAAGTTGTTGTTCCTGAACTTATTGCTGAAGTTAACATCGCGTTTCCCCGCAGCAATAACATATATATGTCAAATTAGGAAGAAAATAATGTTCAAACTGACTGATTGCACAAATTTAGGTAAATATTGTGTTCTCAATAAATTATCTACCAAATACAACTAGCTTTTATCCCAAAATCATGGTGACTGCCTTCCCAGGATTTCATGACGCAATTTCTTTGCGCCATCAATGAAAGAGATCTCGGTAGAATAAATGACACCGAAAGTCTATGTAAAATGTAGTGCAAAAGTTACGTTTTTTTAATCTTTACTTTTTTCTATTGATGTTAAAAGTGTAATGTAGGTATTCGTTAATGATGTGTATACCTTTCATCAATAAGTTCATCCGTTGTTCTTTGTTACTTTTATCTTAATCTTATTGTTTTCCATTGTATTTTGAACATATTGTAGGTATACCTCTTAAAATAAAAAAAAAATTAAAATAAAATGATACAATCGATACGATACAAACGAAAATAAAACAACGAAACCTAAATCCATATTTAGGGATAGACCAAACAAAACTATATGTCGAAAATAGGTAGGTAATGTCTTGACGACGTGTAAAAAGTTGATGTTGGTTTATGTTTACTACAACTTTCGGAACTGTTTGTTACAAGTTTTGTAACCTTTGTTTATATTTCAGCAGTACTTTTTAAGTTGAAATACTCGGCTTACGATGAAACTTTTCAACTGAAATAACAGCACTGAATGTTATTTA
>DWLR01004816.1:0-11621 GCA_018246295.1 Papilio alexanor hazarajatica | reverse complement strand
GTATGTTATTTTCGTTATCGCTTGTATAATTCTTGCAATAAGTTTTGTTCGATAAATATTTTTTCAATTTAGAAGCTTACTCCCTTATAAAACTTCTAAAACCACTAAAATTCATAGATAACTAAATCTATTATAGTATTCAAAAATCGACAGTAATAAAAATAAAGTAAGCTATGAATGCTTGCAGCCCTCTGACGAATTGCATAGGACATGTGGTTGTTTTGATCTTATCTCTTTATAAAAGCGACGACCATGATACTGTTATGTTCATACTGAAGGTATGTGTAACATACTGACGGACTTTGTCCAATAAAATATAATATAAAAATAATACTATATTATTTAGTGTAGTGCTAACCGCAGTGAGGGCGCTCAGCTCGCCGAGCCACTCGTTGAGCAGCATCTCCGGGTCCTCCGAGCTCGCCTCCTCTACCAGCGCCATCTGCAACGCAAATGTTCAAATAAATTAACGGGCTCGGTGAAGCTTCTGGGAGAGCCATTAAGTTTCGGTACCCAGACGTTTGGTCTAAGCTCTTGCGCTCTGCCATCTTAAACCCGCGAACACATAGATGCCTTCTTAAGGCAAGTGTCAAGTAAGTTACAAAAATATCTCTTTTTTTACAGTTATAACTTATGTACATTTATTTATATTTATTTATTTCATTTGATGTTGAATTTCGGAACACCTGTATAGACCGAAGCGTCATGAAGCTAACAAGCAATAAGGTGTATACCAAAGTTAAACAAGTAACAAGTCTTACTTCTAAAGTGTAAAGCCAAACCGTTAAGTCAGTCAGGTTAAATGCAAAAAATAAGTTTGCAATACCGCCCCACAAAGAAGTTGTTTGCTTTAAATATAAATAAACTTGAGTTACGATCTCCAAGTTCCGTATCTTGAATGGTTCGAAGTTTAACTTCGGTACAGTGGAAGCTGAAAGCAGGTACGACAAGCTAACAGAAATGATAAAACCATACGAAAAAAGTTATTGAATTTGAATATTTTTCTATTCAAGTCTAAGCAAACTATAATAATTTGATTTGACTGCATACGCTAGAAACAGATTGTTGAGAGTAGGAACAAAATGTAGGCCACACTATTTAAACGAGTGCGAAGGTCATAACTATGTAGCAGCTCTGTCGTTTGCATTTCAAATTGTTTTTATTCCTTGATCATTAGCTCATAGATAAGTTCATTGACGAAAAAATAGAGTATGCAGGAAATCCTTCATTATCAAGCCCGAATTCCGTAAAATCTAACTAAAATTTGAAATACAAATCGAATAAAAAAGTGTTGTATCAAGCAAAAACACTTTTTCTAAGTTATTACGAGAGTAAGATGTTTTACAGCACCATCATATAAATGTTGTTAATATATTAATGGAAGCTAGTTTCAGGAAGTTTTGCGAGATGGCAATTACTTTAGAGAAATAAAAAGTTGAAATAAACAACACACGAATTTAGTGTTATTTGAGAGCGAAAGTCTGCGAGGCACGTCACAATGCTTTAAAAAAAGAAAAGAATTTAATAATTAAACACAATGCTTTAAAAAAAGAAAAGAAGCAATTTTTAACATTAAGCGCTCTGCGTCACTCTGACACAATGGCGACGTCAGCGGTACGTATCCAAAAAGTATAGTAGGTAACTCATTTGGCCGCGGTGTGGCGATGTCGCCACTGCGGTACCCTAGGTACCACTGAACCATACGCGTCCAATGCATCTTGCAGCGTCAAGCGTATCGCTTATAGCACACCGAGACCCGAAAACGGCACGTAGACTTTGCTTCGTATCAAATTCGGTTTCGCGTAGGAAGCTTGTTAAATGTTTCTCCGAAACTATCCAAACTCATGAGAGTTTCATATCAAACTTCGCTTCGTTTCGGTTCGCTTTCGTGGCTGTGTGCTACACACTTCATGTGTTCTATTGTTACTCGTATCGATTTTACTCGCGAGTAAAGCAGTCGTGAGACACAAAGCGTATAATCGTGCGGACCCCCCGCCCTGAAAAAGGGCGCAGCGCATGAGTCATATACGTTAGTGCCTCGAGCTTAATATCTGCGACCCACTCGATTTATCAAGCAAGAATTTTGTACTAGTTTAATTATTTCTAAGTAAACAAATCGTTCATGTAACACACGTCGTGTTACATACCTACGAGAAGATGCAATCTCTATTCGTTTTGAATATGACCAGAGCAAACGATTCACCAACAAAAAAATTTACTCGATGTAAAACAAAGTCCCATCGCCATCGCCACAACTATTTGTCTCTGAAATAAGCACAAAACTACTGATTGGATTTTCAACAATATATGAAATGATTCAGGAATACTTTGCTGATTGTCTTAATGCTGAAGTCGTAAAATTAATAAGACTGTGGTATGGTCATTAAATTTATGCACGTGTGTATTCGTTTTAATTCTCTTTGAATGTATTCATAACTTAATCGTATCTCAATTAGAATGGAGATCAGTAACATAGACGTAAAGTGCAAGGACATAACGTGAAATGGCGAGTTACTAAAATACTAATAACTACTATAAAAGGAATTATATCGCGGCGTCAATGCCAACTCTTTAAGATGCGGGCGACATCTGTTGACTGTTTCGGTTACCCCGAAGTAGTTTGAATTTTCTAAAGTACCAATAGATGGCGTTGGTTTTTCACTCTATAAGTAGCTGGGCTTCGATTTTAATTTTTTTTAACCTTGTTTTATTTGATTTGCTATTGCTACAAACTTTATTGTAGTATATTTTTTTTAGTGAAATCATTGATTTATATACCTCCAGTACTTTTTAAGGTATTTGACAGGACAACCTTAGACTACGTCCTTAAAGATGGTAAAGCAATAAGTCGCAGAAGCCATTGCATAAAGTAGCGTGCTCCACTAGGAAAATATTGGGAAATAACAAAATACTAGGTTTTGCCTCCCCTACCGGTGTGCCTGAGGCTCATCTCCCCACTTTCTTCCGATATATCTCTAAAACTGATTAATTTATTGTATTTTAATTAAAAAGATTAAATTAACTAGTATTTATAAAAAAAAAACAATAAGCCCGACTGACTATTTCCCGCATGTCAGTCGGACAAAAAGCCGTGTTCTCCACATTTTTATATCTAATGCGTCTTGCGAATACACATTTAGTATAACATGCGTGGAGGAAGGAAGTGAAAACATAACATATATATGTTATGTAATATATATTAAAAGCACAATTGCAAATAATTTAAAACAACTATTTTTACGTTGGTTAAACATTTAATCAAGTATTGGATGTTTCTTGCAAATAATGTCAAAATGAATTATTAACCGCTTGAGTGCGGTGAAGCGCTATCGCGCTTCTCGTTTAGCCAACAATGCGGAAACGCGTGACCACGCTGCTGTTCCTTATTATAATTTTCGGATTAGTTGAGAACACTTGTATTTATATCAATTGCAGTTTATTATTAATTTCCTTCAATTGTGGTTTTTAATAATATAAAAATTAAAATAAAACACAGTGGTAAAACATAGTAGAGCCGTGGATCATGGTACGGTAGAAAAAATGAGCCAATTGAAGAAGATACATAGATTTCGACTTAATTTTTTTTAATCTTGAATTACCTCTTAAGGGACAATAGATAGAATGTTAGAAAAAAAAAATGCAAAAATTTTACCACCACCCACGACTCTACTATATTTTACCACTCTGTTTTGTTTATTTATTTGTAGAAAGAAACGTTTCATTATTTTAGAAGAATTAAAAAATTGTTTTAAATTTTTTAACAAGTGTTAAATAATATACTTACAAATTAATAATTACAAAAAGCATGATGCCAAATTCTGATTCATCTGAAAGTGACCATGATATGAGCAGCAATAATGAAGAGTGTAGACTTTGAAACTGATGAGTGGAAGTGATATCATGATTCCTTCTAAGATATTACGAATTGTTAGGGATAGCTTATATATGTGTGATAGTTAGTGATGATGGTGAAGTAACTGCAAGTGCAGTGCCTCTGATGGCGATAAAATCGATGTATTTTTACCCGTAAACAGCAAAACACTCATGTAACACGTGAGAATAAAAATATTTTTGTTAGTAAAAATTACTTTTTTATATGAACTAACTAAAAATTATTATTTTCCAAAAAAAAAACTACGCATTTCATTCCGCAATTTTAGCATATACATAAGAAAATTTTTGCGCACTCAAACGGTTAATAACACAAACATCCGTTACTATTTTTCCCGACTGACAAGAGAATAATGTGTTTCGCGTGTATGGGTAACTTTGTTTTTATGTATGCATGTGTGTATGTTTGTATGTCCGTTCCATTGTGAACTCCTGTATAGCCTTAAAAGGTGGAGCAATTTTGAAAAGTGAGGTGTCAATCATTTCATATTCTTTCCCGCCGTGTCATAGGAGGAGTAATACGTTATTCTTTTTAAATATCTTCTAGTTAACGACACCACACTTCTTTGGCTCTCGTAATAAAATCTTCTCGAATCGGATTTTTCACGAATTGACAACCCTAATGGCGTTATAACATCGATTAAAAGTTACGGCACACAAAAGCACAACACATATACAATAATTATTAAAATTACAAAAAATTCCATAATAAGCGATATACCGTTTCAAGTTACAAGAATTACTTGGACGTAATATAAGATTACATTACGATTAATGTACATTTTTGTTGGCTTTTCAAATTGTTTCATTGTGCAGCGAATTACAGTTTTAACGAATACTAAAGTGGATATAGGCCTCCCCATCGATCGCATCGTTGGGAAGAAATGTGCCATAATCGCCACGCTTAGCAGGCGGGTTGACGATCGCAGTATGTTCCATCGCATTAAGAAAAGGACGCTGCTGCCCGTTCTCCGGCGGTTTTTACACCAAGACACAAGGCAAACAGACATGTTCATGTGCACAAATGTTTGTTTTGGGTGTTTTGGGTGGAACACAAATGGGTGTTTGGGTGATCCCTAGACCTGCGGCGCGAAAGACAAGTAGTGTCTTGCCACTGCGCCAATCGGTCAGTCGAAAAGAAAAAAGAAAATTACATAATTATAAATAATATTGAATATTATGCAGCATTCTTGTGTGGATGGCCAGGAATACCTAAGGAAGTCCCTAGTCATATACTGCGCACCATACAATCGTTATCACTGGCAAAGAGACAACAGAGTAGTACAAAAATACAGGGCATTTTCAGTCGTGACTTCTTCGTCGAATCTTCTAACTCGGGTTTCTAGTTTATAGAGGTACAGAAATGGCCACTGTCAATCATAGAGGTTAACCTCTGAAGTAAGTGATAAAGCAAATATGCAGTGGTGTAATATGTATATGTTAGTATGTAATATATGGCATAATCTTACTTCACAAAAGGTGATGATGTCTGCATGACATCGTCCTTCGGCGAGCATAAATACTAACTAAAGGTACATTCTCCACTGTTTTGAGAGGTATAAGATAAATAGCAGTCTCAGTTATAGAGGTTCTCGCACATATATCTAAGAGTTTACCGCTCTCTCTTATAGAGGTTTCTATTTCTCACACATAGAGGTTTTAGAGACTAAAAAGAACTTCAGGTATGTATCTGAAGTTCTTTTTAGTCTCTAGTTGTTTTTCTGTTGTAGTTCTCTTTAGTCATATGTATGAATCCTATAAAAATGTCGTGTAAAATTGGTTTGTTAACCAATTTTATAGACTCGCTAGCTCGTAACGCATTTATAGTTAAAAGTTATGAGTATAGTTATGTGTTAAAAAGTTAAAGTTAGTTGTTTAAAAGTAGCTACTGATTTGTCCAAAAGTAATTTAGAATTTACAGTTAGTAATTTTGTATATTTACAGTAAATATATTCTCTTTTAGAAGTAATAAACTCTGAGGTATTTGTTACTGATATTTCCTCAATAGGTATCAAGAAACAATATGATTTTCATGAGAAAGTACCTAAGCTTGTGCTAGGATATGGGAAGCGACATAGTCGAATGGCGGCCGGGATTCGAACCCACGACCGCATGATCGGTAAGTCCGTAATCCGTACCGAGATTTTTTTTTTTAAATCAAACTGTGTCAATAATTTACTCTCGAGTAATAATCTCTCAAGGTTTGTTCGGACTCCTTTGGTCATTTAGTATAGTGACGAAAGTAGTAGCTGAACGACTCGCAACTGAACATAAATCTTTCACATTTAGTCGAGTACAGTACACTAGTGAGTGGTATTTTCACGCAATAAAGTGAATGAACTAATCAAGTTAATAGTAATGGCTATTTTAAAAGATCGCGTTAAACGTTATATTTAACATAAAGAAACAAATTTTGAAGTTTACATTTTTTGCTGATATTCATTGATTCTAGGAAATAGAATAATTTGAAATACGGATGCATCGTTACTAAATATTGCCCAGTGAATACGTAGCCGAAACAAACTTGTAAAACTATTTTTTTTAATATTTTGTAATCACAATCATATAGGCAATATAAAGTTGTAAAATACGAAGGGTTTCTTAGCAGTCGAAAGGTTATAGGTCTAGTTTGAGGATATTCTATAGAATTGATAGCGGTGGGCGTTTTTTAAAAAGGTCTCCCTTTAATCTCCTGATAATATCTGTATAAAATTTAATGGTGGTCGGTTGAATTGTCAGTTATCATATTATATCGCATTCAAATATTACAATATCAGGACCCCGAATTCGTCAGCATGTCCATGAACCCTCCTCGGGTTTATCCTTGTTGTAGTTGTCTCAGGATTGTAATACCTCATCCTTTTTTTAATCAGCTCTACACTATAATAATTTGGACAAATTTATTTTTGAAAAGTGAGCGGCAGTAGTAATATGTAGTAGTTTTATTTGATTATTGACTTTGTTAGAAGACTCGTTGCGGAGAAGCCATTTGTATTATGGTCGACGATATATGCAAAAATAATCAATATAATTAGCACGCTTGTTACATTTAATGCGTAAATTTAATTTTATTAACCGACTTCAAAAAAGGAGGAGGTTCTCAATTCGGTTGTATTTTTTATGTTTGTTTCTGCACAACTTCGTCCTTTATAACGCATTTCAAAATTTTTCTTTCTTTTCTTTAGCCCCTATCAGTTGGCACAGTAGCGCGACTGACCTGCGGACCTATATACATTGAATGACTCCTGTTACGTCTGTAACACTTTCCCAGAGCATCGCTAACAAAGTACAATCGCGGCGCGAGCCTTCATACTGCCGCGCCGTCGTTGGCTCATCTCATCCACGATGATCGCCTATGTCTTGCTCGCCCTGCTGCTTCGGAAGCGGCCTCAAGTGCAAGTCGTATCTACTTTTAGACAGAAATTGTCTTTCTTGATTTTTTTATCTTTGTTTTCTCTATAAAGGTTTTAGTAAGCTCTAGTGTAATGGTAGCCGAGTATTAATCCTACGAACAGGCATTCTATTGCAGCTGATAACGGACAACGGGTCCGCTTATTCGTCGAGAGAAATCATCATACCGTTTAGGCGTACGTGGGGTTTCGATCACATCACGTCGTCGCTTAATTATTGCCAATCAAGCAAGAGAACTGTTAGAACTATAAAAGAAATCGCATTTGTCGTGTAGGTTTTTTAGGGTTATTAAATTTTCGAATCGCATCTTCCGAGTAACTGATGGGTGAACGAAGGCGCGGCAGCATGACGGCGCGCGCCGCGCAGTCGCGATTCGTATGTTGGGGAGAGATACAGGCGCCTGACATCGTCTGATACCGTAATTATAATTGCAAGTAACTAAAATTGCAAATTAACAGAGCACACTTCGATTCCAACCCACTCTGAACACGTCTCAAACTATATTCCGTATGATTTAGTTATCGAGCGCAGCTTAAGATAAATTGGCGCCTGTCGCTGAACATTATCCTGAATGTCGTATAGTTTTTATAAAATAAATAAACCCCGTTCAGTAAATAACTAACACTGCAACTTCTCTCTTGTCTTTTACGGGAGATTTTTTTAAATCGTTGACCCCAGATCATGCATAACAGACTACCTGCAGATTTACGAAAACGACCTTTTCTTGGCGTATTCTAAATCTGCTCGATTTGGAATTACTATATAAAATCAGTCATAATGACAAAATTAGTGAAGACTGCATACGTTATATGATATGGTAATTTACAATTTTTACAATGTTTATATTTAGAGGAAGTACACTCTCTTCTTGAAAGCCCCTAAGCCGTATTGGTTTGGAAATACCGCTGAGGGCAGATCATTCCACGACGTGGCTGTGCGAGGCAGGAAGTTCCGCAAACACCGCACGATTGCGGAATGCCAACTATCAAGATGGTGCGGATGGTAACTGGAGTCCTGTCGTGTTGTGCGGTAACGAAACCCAGCGGCAGAAATTGTTCCAAATAATTCTTCACAACACTCCCCATAGTACAGACGGTAGAAAATGTAAATAGTCGCGTCGTCTCTACGCACGCTACGTTGACGATTCGAGTTGCTCGCCGTTGTATGAGGTCAAAGGGAAGAATCTGGTATTGTGGGGCTCCAGCCCAGAGATGCGAGTAGTATTCCTCTATGTGAGGCCAAACTTGCACTTTATATAGTTGTGTGATTTAGGGAAATAAATATCCGAAAAATTTAAAAATAATGCCCACATCAGCTATTCTACGCGGACAAAGTCGCGGGCAAAGGCTAGTTTACAAAACAAATAGTACAATCTGTATAATCAATTTGTGCTTGTTTTATCAAAATGTTAAGACTATGAGCGGTATAAAATGTACGTTACGTTTTTGTATATTACTTAGTGAATGAAATTTGAAGCCAGTAATGTCACCTCAAAGGTTTTGCGTTTTTCTGTAATAGTTGCTTTTTGCGACTACATTTTTAATATTTATCTGTAACTATAAATAATAGGAAAGTTTCTAGAATGGCGGCAACATACAAGACGACGTTGCGTGGGTAGGTCTCCTATAAGATGGACCATTGTCTGGTCTGGACACGAAGTTTACCATATCATGAACCTGTGAGACAAAGATTGATGATTACTACCACTATTTCATCGACCGAAGATATATGCCGGCCGTTCACGCAACATAGTATACTCCAATATGACTCTCTCACTCCTTTGCTCTGACTCCTTTGGTCGATGGTTTTGGTTTGCGCTTTTGTGGAAGAAAAAGATAAACGACTAATCGGTTGACTTGTATACAACACACGACTAAAATCACAGTAGGGTGATAGGGTAAGAAAAATGGATCACGAAGGGACTCAATCGTTAGACAAAACGTACGTAAAAAGAACAGATGCCTCTTTGTTACGTCGTTTGTGTGACGTTACAAGTAGGCTTAAAAGAAGATATTGTGATTAAAACAAGAATTTTATGTGTGCGTGTGTGTTGGATAGATAAATTCAGAAAGAGAAAAAAGACGTGTTCAATTTGTAAAAGAGTCGACTAGCACCGCTTAGTTGCATGGATGTAGAAGATCCATGCAACTACGCTGTATCCAAAGAGAGCTGTGGTAGGGCTGTGTCAAATATAAATCCGTAATCTCTGTCAAAGAACGTCTATATTATAAAACCTTTTCGTATCATGTTGTTAGCTTACTGCATTGTTCAGAGTCGGTATAGGTCGCTGTCGTCTCGCCGTGTGCTGTGGTAACCGGCTCGCCCACACGTGGTCGTGGTCTTATGTTGAAAGGGTGCTTAGCGAACGCCGAATTTCTTTTGTCTTGAAACATGTTAAAACCGTAATGAATGTCTAAATTAATAAATTGTAGGATGTATTTAGGTCAAGCAGTTCTTTTATTGATAATGGAATTTTTTTAATAGGTAAAATCTGCCGCGGTACCGTTGACCGAAGATATCTTGAATATCTCGCTCGAAGAAAAGGAATAGTCCTTCAACAACAACTTAAGGAGTATTCATTCAAAGTTTTTATTCCCTCATTAAAATAAATATGAATTGCGAAGCTTTGAAGCCATCGGGATCATCGTTTTAACGGAAACGATTTGATGAATTCAGACTTTCAATTGCGCTTTCGAGAACCTTATTTAATCAAATTCAATCAATTTATCTAACAACAAAATATTACCTAACACTTCGCTAAAATACTAATAAATAAGGAAAATATAAAAGTAGATGTACTACGCCA
Source organism: Papilio alexanor hazarajatica (assembly GCA_018246295.1). NCBI lineage: Eukaryota > Metazoa > Arthropoda > Insecta > Lepidoptera > Papilionidae > Papilio > Papilio alexanor. The sequence goes on along the minus strand of DWLR01004816.1, from coordinate 1,513 downwards.
TGCCGATCCTAATTAAAAAGTAAAATATAAAAGGACATAAAGCGGCTGCTGCGGTGGAGGGGGGTTACAGGTACAAAACAAACTCGCATCTGTTGAAATAAAACCGAAAGCTGATTGCATCGCTTAGAGAAATTGAATTAATGTCGAAGTAATAAAGCTGAGGAATGAGGGACGCGACACAATATCCTTACCTGGTGTGCATGCATGGCAAGGATGTATAGTGGCAGCGATAGTGGCGCTGCGCCGGGGATGCCACTGCCACTCCGCTACTCAGCGTCTGCGAGCAGAAACGCTGCCATCACGACGCCCCACACGCTCGCCCACATCGAGTGTATCCAATAGCCACAGTACTTTGTTACTCACACTTTTATTACCGCATCCAAAACGCTTATAACACAAACGCTAACCTATTTTTAGTCGGTTTTGGATGTTCACAAAATGAGAACTACAAGTTGAGGCTTTTTATTATTTTATTAACGAATAATGTTAATAGAAGATGAATTTCATGCACGTCGAAGGGAAAATATGTAATTGATAGGGTGATGCGAGTTCGATGTCCGCGCTTGAACTTGGCATGAGATTGTCTCGAAATGGGAGCGCAGCGCAAACACAACGTCCTTCCACGGCGCTGCACTCGGCGGCACTGGCCCTGGCTGGCCCCGCACCCACCCGCGCCGCCCCGCGCCTCTCCCCGTACCCTGCCACACCGCACTGCAACCCCCGTACCGCACCGCCGTACTATACTAATAAGGCAACATTACGTCACCTAGATCCGCTAATGGAAAATCGAGTGTGTGTATAATTGCAAATCGTCGTATCGTTTGCATTGCACTGCACACACTTCGCTTCCGCCTAGCGCGGCGTGACAGCCCTGGCCGGACGTGTGGCGTCCGGATGCGGTCGCGAACCAATTTAGGATATTTAGCGGACATTCATATTTAAAAATCTGCTCAATGTATCGTGAATTTAACATTACATATTATGTGAACCGATACTTGAATACATCCCATTCTCATCTTATGTACAATTTAGATATATTGAAAAAAAAAACAATTTCCTGCAATGACAAACTATTAATAATAGCGAAAATGAAATAATGCGAGAGAAGGTGACGAAGAGATGTGCTTGGCTAGGACAGTACTGATTCGATACCTAATCTCCCTCGACGGTTTATGGGAATGAGAAGTTATTATTGAAGGAAAATATTAAATAATTTAATTTAGACTGAGAAAAGAGTGTGCACTGTTCACCGATCAAACACTTTTATACCAGACTTGCAGTAAACCCACCGATCAGGGTTCGATTCGGGTGCGATTAGGTGTGTGATTAGGGAAACGAAGTAAATGACCACTATTATGAATGGAGTTTTATAATAACAATAATCTATTAAAGCGGTATACGTTAGTCAAGTAAATAAATATAATAGAATAGCTTCCAATATTTTAGGCAGCAAGTAAACGACCAAGGTTTGCCCTGCGGGCCGAGTTTGGAACATTATAGATATATATATATA
>DWLR01004815.1:0-11622 GCA_018246295.1 Papilio alexanor hazarajatica | reverse complement strand
ATGTCCATGGGCGTCGGTTCACTTAATGTTAGGCGACCCGCTGCTCGTTTGCCTCCCTTATTCTATAAAAAAAATGTTATTACACCGATAAATGAGAACTAATATCTCTCAAACATGGTACTTCTAAAGGGCTTAATTAACTGGAAATTATCCTCTATTTTGGCCTAAGCATCTACTTATTTATAACGCATTTGTTATACTCAGTGCTTTCATGCTCTGTGCCTGAATTAACTCGTGACTCTCTCCACGGATTAATCCAGGCGGGCTTAACTCTCGCCCGTATGTCCAGGCTAGATTTAAGAGCCTTTCACATAATTACCAAAATGCATTGTTATGCAGCAGACTTTATTTATCGTTATCGTATTTTTTGCAAACGTTCATACGTGTCTAGCCTAATGGACAAGCGTATGTTAGTCTGCTTTCATCATCATCTGGAAAGGGCAGGGCCTTTTCCCACTTGCGTAGGGTCGGCACAGTATGTACTACTTTTCCATATATCCTGTAGAGTTACTGTAGTCCATACTGCAACTGGTTTTGGCTATAGTTGTACGGCCGGCCACCTGCCTGACGCCAATCCTTCTTGGGAATGTATATACTTATATACGGTATTTAATATGACATTATAAAATAGCACAAAAACACACTGAATTTGAATTAAAGTGATTGGGTTGATTCTGCCAGAAGTTGGGGGTTCTGCTGCAGCCTGCGCTCGAAGTTCAAGTGCTAATGTTACATATTGATTTGTTTCAACAGTACAGAAGATGTAAGCAGTCCAACATTAGCCTTAGGTCCAATGGGTATTCCAATATGTACATTATGTTAATCTGCTTTCATAATGTTAAATAAGTGCTATTTTTGAGCTATTATAGACGTTGCATCAAAAAGCTTAATTTATGTATTGCATTGCATGACTTTTGAATGGTTTATGAGGTGTATAAGGAATTAACAAACACTTGCACATAAATACGATAGTATTATATAATAGATGATAAGATTAACAGTTCATCAGTATCAGTCATCTATTACCAGTTGTTGTATGAATAAGGTTCGCAAAGACTAATAATCAAATGTTCTCTTCTTAGAAAAGCCAAATGTACAATAGTCGTTATTAATAAAAAATTGTCAAATAAAATTAATTAAAAATAAATTTAAAAGTACCTTTATGGACTACCAGTAATAACCATGTTTATGCTTATCGCTTTAACGTTCAAGATGGAATAGGAAATCCTTTTCTTCTCCCCTCTTCATCGCATTTTAACAACTACAATTAACGTGGAATTCATGCAACTTTCTGAATATATTTCCTGTTATCAATTATGTATAGATTCACTGATTGATTTGACTCAGCCAAATAATTGTGCCATATTCTTATTTCATAAAGAATCTCCATCAATTTTACCATCGGATATTTACGCACACAGCTGGTCTCCATCCTTTCATTGTAGAAGCGGTTTGAATCATACTTCATAGTGCGTACGGCAAACGATTGGAAAAAGTTGCCGCTGTCGGTGTTTCCGTCCAATTATGATGTATCTTCAAGAGAAGATTGAATAGGCTGTTCCTAAACTAGTGTGTAATGATTCGGATCATGGTCAAACGCTAGTTTATTCATTAAAAAAAAACATATTTTTCCATCTAACTGTGTTTTAAAATGAATATTGTTCTAAGCTGCTTGGATGGAACCGTGCGGGCAGTAACGCTGTCTGAAGCGACACAGGCTTGCCTTTATTATTAATATGAGTTAGAGCTCTTATCAGTGGCAGTTTTAAATTTAGTCAGCTCCCGCTATATCTGATCAAACTGCGTTACATGTTTAATTAATTTGAGACGATTTACGTGCTTCCATTAATTGAATCGTAAGTACTGCTTCAATTTTAGTTTTGTTAATTTTAACTGCTAAATTTACTAAGATTCAAACCTCATTAATTTTTTTAAATTACAATATGACTTAATAAACGACCCTGATCCTTTTTTACGTACTAAAAATTTGATCTTAGACATGTAAAATGGATCGAGATCGTTTATTGGGTTCGGCCGTTAGTACACTGTTATATTTCGGCGTTCTTTATAGACTACAAAACAACAAATTTACCCGTTTACCCACTATATTTTTAGCACTCCCGGCTGAGGCCGTGCAAAACGCTCTTTGAGCCGAACATGCTATTAATAATCTTAACAGCGACGATTTGAATAGTTATACTGACTGACTTCTCGGATATCGTAACTTATAACACATTATTAAAAGCAAAACCATTATAATCAGTATATAAAAACTTACTTATTTGTCTTAATTTAATGAAAAAGTGCTAGCGACGCTCTCTGATATTTCAAAACCTTTCATTTTGTAGAACGAAAGCTTTTCCTTGCGAATTTATTTCAAAATTAGTCATGCTTTAATTGGATGCCGTCAAAGATTTTGTTCATTTCATTAGGTTTTGTTCCATTTATTTGATATAATCTTTTACTCCAGCTTTCTTTCAGGGATGTTCTCGATTTTAACGATCGCCTCCTTCTTGGCATACTGTATTGCCAGTATATATTTATTGAATTACATTTAGTGTATATTATTCTGTTTTATCTAATTTAAATTTTTCAGTGTCATTAATGCTTTTTTTATAAAATCCATTTAGTTTCATTAAATGAAAACTTTTAGGTTTTTAATTTAAATCAGATAAATAAGTCTTATTATAAATTCTATATCTTAAAATGCTGTAAAAATTAGAAGCCGACTTGGAAGAAAATACCCCTTTATTGTTTTATCTTTAGTTGTCTTATTATTTTAACAGTGGTAGAGTCCGCAACAATAACATCTGTTGCACGAATGGCCTGCTCGACCGGTGAAATACCACGATCTCACAGAAGACTGGCGTGAAGTAGAAGTTTTCTGCGTTTCGTCTGATGAGTGAGTTACCGGATGCCTAATTTTCCTTTCCACCCTTTTCTAATAAGGGAAGGATTCTCGCATTCTGAATAATATGGACCCATCGTTTATTCACTGCATCACAGTAAAAAACATAAAGCAAAAAATAAAATCTCATTTTTTAAACAACCTGTAGATGCATTGAATACACCGATGCTCGTCCTACCCACATTTATCTATCGAATATTTTTTCTTATAAATTAAGAACTTCAATCGTATAACATTTTTAGCGTTAACAATGTGGATACTCGTAAATTTTGTTGTACGTAAAAACTTACTGTATCAAGTTTATCGGCTGTAAGTTAATTTATCCCAGTCATAATAACTGATAGCCAGACATTGACCATTATCTGATTAGTGTCATGTAATCCATGTCGCGGTATTTATTGATTTAAACTGTAAATGCATTTTGTGGAGAAAAGGGAATATGGGATAATAATAGCTAACTACTTAGAAAGAGTATACAGGCATTATATGATTTAATTCCTTCATCTCAATTATACCATAGAAAGCTTAGATACATGTTCTTCATACTTTTCTTGTAGAAAGACCTTGCGTGAAGACAGAGTGTTTCGATTCTTCGTTCATTATGTCAAGGATTAAGCAAGTTGATAAGCTCAATGTTTCTGTTCTTTTACGATGTAGATACGTACTTTCACGGGCAGAGTGAATAGGCTAAAATTGTGCAATCCTCAATTCTGTCGCCACTTAGCATCAAGTCGGAACGTGAATAAGTAATTTTTTTTAGTTACAGAAAAAATATGTACTGATTTGCTTTGTGAGGGATGTCATCGTCAAGGAATATACATTTAAAAAAAAAATAGACCAAGTAATATTATTTATGTATAGCTAGTCTGCAAGCCTAATATTATATCACTCCTAATATTTCCTTTACTGAGAAATTTTGCACTCAGCAGTTAAACTAATGCAGACTATTTCTTTTCTTGGATGTTTTATTTGTTTAAATTTAAAAGAGAATAAACATGTGCAGTTCGTGTTGGCGATGCTATAAAAATTCGTAGAAGGAGAATCAGTGCGGAACACACTTGTATTATTAATTGCGAGATTCGAAACTTTGAACGTGAGAAGTGTTTCGAAGCAGTGCGCTTGGATTTCTCCGCAATTGATAACTGTAATTGAAACGCAGACCACGTGACCTTTAGTTCCCACTCCAATGTCCGGAACATATTGGAAGCTTTGACCGCTTTGAGAGCTTGCCGATCTTGTGTGGCTAGCTAAAAAGACCCAGCGTACATCGTTTCTCGTAAAAAAGAATGTTTTGTAAGTAACGATTATAAATAAAGTTTTTGAATTTGGAAACATAATTTACACGGCAACGAAAATGATTATATTGTGTTAGAAATAACAACGCGCATAACATCTATCAACTACATACAATACGAATTCAAAAGTATTGACGGCTTATGATCGGATATAGCAATCTCAAACATGCGATGAAAAAATCACTATTTACTTATAGACAGAGGTATATAAGAAAATTGATTAGCTAAATATCGCTTTCAAAATCAGATTTTATATAATGTACAATAATACAAAAACACATTATATAATGTACAATATAATAAAACTAAAGTGAACAATAATTTAAAAAACAGCATAATTAATTAGATGATTTTTGCTTTAATAAATCCCATACATTGTAATAGTCAAAAACATTACATAAAATTTTAATCTCGTCAATACTTTTTGATACTATAATTCAATAATACCGAACTCCTATAATTAGACAGAGATAACTTTACAATATTTTTGTAAAAGTTTTATTAGGTGTAATTAAAGTTTGAAACTAGTTATCGGATTTCAGCTAGCCAAAGAAAGTTTTTAACGTGATTTCAGATTAAATAATTTAAAATTCCAATCATTAAAAAAGAAATTGAATGTAATTTCATTAACTAGCTGAAGTGGTGCAGCGCTCCAAAGTGGGTTATGACCTCCTACAGGCCAGTCTTGTACTTGGAGGACCCATAGGTCCTCCCTCTCCACCTCATTTTTCCAGTAATACTTAGGGCGGCCGACTGTCTGTGTCAGTCACTCGATCGTCTAAATATGTACATTTCATGCTCCGACCGTCGTCCATTCCTTACAGGTGGCCGAGCCAACGGAGTCTGTGCCCTTTTATTTCTGCAACGATGATCGACTCTGCCAACAGTTTCACAACTCATCTGCAACTCGCAAATGCTTGTTGCAGATGTCTATGGGCAACGGTCATTTAGATGACCGTTTGCTCTAAAATTGTTTGCTTTAAGAAAGAATCTTTATGGTGATTTTACCAATGTACATTACATCCACTGTTAAACATATATTACGTTAAATAGTAACAATCTAAAATATATCGGAAATTTTAGATAATTATTATGACAAAGATGAAATAAATATAAAATGCAGTTATCTGGAAAAAAAATATTGATTTTCCCATATTTTTTTTTATAGAAAGATACAACGATAGTTCAAATGTATATACACTTCAAAAATTTCTACTGTAAGTACAAGTTGTATTTAAAAAACACTGAATAAAGCTCATTGATGGTATTAAAAAACTATCACTAGACAGCGTAGTACTAATTATGATTAGAACTATAATAGAATCTATTAATTCAGATAAAATATTAGAATGGTAGTGACACTTTATCGATGCTTGTATTGATACTGGGATCATTTATCTTATCCCAAATGCAAGTGGATAGTGTTGAACGCGTATCGTATAACAACTTGAATGCGATCGAGCAGTTCGGAAACGTTTCGACGGATACACTACTGAATAGAATGCGGATGTGCCTCAAAACCACCATCGAAATGCATCTTCGTGTACTGAAAATATTTATTGAGCCGGTTCCTGGCTACTTTGATTTCCAGATACATTGCAACTAACGAGTCTCTAATCCCTCCACCGAATAATTTAACATAAAGTTTTTGCTAACACAAGCTATGAGATCCAGAATCTATGCTTGCACTAATTAATAATCGATAATTCTGATGGCAACCGTTTTGATACATAATGCCGTACCGTATTCCATCTTTGAATATTGGATATTATTCCTGGGCAAGTATCGGTAAATAATCGGTTATTCAGTGTGATTTATTATAAATATTTAAAATAGTCCTTTATTTATTACTTTCTAAACTTTGAAATATTTAATCTTAAATTATCTGTTTCCCAAAATTAAAATGGGCGTCAGTGAATTTATTATTTATGTTCGGTACTCGAAGATTGAGTGACAGAAATATTTATAAGCGGCACCCGTACATATAGAACTGTTGGCTAATAAGCGAGAGGCAAACGTTTATTCTCAACCCTTTATTTGAAGTTGAGTTTAACTCTTTTAGAAACCCTTCAGTTTACTCATTTCAATTCCTTTGAAATATTTGCATGTTTTTATGAAAAAGGAGACAATTGAACAGAGGTTAAACACTTGATGTTATGATCCGCTATAACTAGATATGTTTTGTTAACCTTAGTGCTACAAAAAAAAGGCAATAGATAAGAAAAAGAAGTATAGGAATAGATGATTAGAAGAATAGGATTGGGGCTTGAAGTGTAATTAACTCTGAACTGTCCAAAATAAAGTTCGAGTGTAGAACCATATGAAATGGAATGATGACTAGTACATTACATGAACTGTTATACACTACATGCATAGTCAAGTTGTCGACCAGAGCGGCTTTTCAAAGCTTTCTGCCGTAATTATAGGAATGCATTGTACAGAGCCGCTTCAATACGTGAGCCGTTTATCGTAATTTGCGCAAAAGCTCGTGAAAACTGGAGCAAATGCAGTTTTTATGTAAAATAAAAAAAAATCTATTATTTCCTTTGAAAGTAAAACTATGTGCAACGGCCAATTTCAAAACTCTAAATGTTGACTCTTAATTCAAGCGAGTAAACTAGTAAATAAATTATTAAACATTCAATAAATTACCGCTTTTAACCGTTGCACTCCAATTAATAGAAAATAAATAAAACTCTAATGCAGTAAAAACTTATTCACAGGGTATATGTTCTGTAAATATGTCGCGAATACAGTAACCGTGACTATGAAATGGTAATTTATATGGGATTATAGGGGATACGTTCCTAGGTGACAAAATAAAAACCGATTAGATCTGCGAATAAAGAAATCATTAGCCGCGAACATAGGAATTGGGTCGCATTGTTTTAATCCGCGAATAGTAAAAACGTGAATGATGGAAGCGCGAATAAGGAGATTTTACTGTAGTTTTATTTTCCTTGTTTTCCCTTCTGTTCTCTAACCTTGATAAAAGAAGACAACGCATTTGCAACTCATATGATCTGTGGATCTGCATGGGTGGAAGTGAAGGATTAAAAAACGCGTTAAGCGTATGCTCTTTTGCCTTCTTTTTCCGCAGTAAAATAAACTCTCTATTTGTCACTATCCTCTAAAAGATGACAGGGGTATATCGTAAAAATCTAATTAATTAAATTTTGATTAGGTCTACTTTCTTTATTTGCAAACTCCCTTACCATCAGACACACCTCCATCACCAGTAATAAAAATAAGCAGTAATTATCATGAAGCATTTAATTAGTGACGTTAGTGCCGTTCATGAATGTTGAAACAGAAATTTAATTGACACGAGTGCTGACCTACTTCCTAAGTGTATAATATTCTTATACAGTACGTATATATGTGCATTACATCTTATATTTTTTTAATTAGACTCTTCAACGGCTGATATCATATTTTATTGCTTTACCATCATCACTAACCAATGGACAATGTTACTTCTTCCGTAAGAAACAGGAAGGGAGAAACCCTTGTCGCTTCTATTACTGCAACCTTGACCAGATTGTTACTTGCTTACGCTACATCGCGTCGCCCAGTTCTTGGCTGCCATTTGAATCTGTTGGCTTCATCGGTCATCCGTTCACTCTTGTGTCATTATTTGAATTACATCTGATTAACACTGTAAAATTAAAAACAAAATGCAAGAAAATCTGAAATTGCTACACAAGACTATACTGACTCTTTATCATCCCGTTACCACTTTAGGTAATTTTTGAATATCTTAATTTTTACGACATGGTGATACTAACAGTATTTATTATTTTTAATAGATTTAATTATTATTTTCTCTTCTGCTAATTTTGATTGCATTCAATATCTAGAAATAAATGTTACGCTAATGGAAGCGTGTAATTTTTTTACAGCGTAATTCGCATAATAGTTTTATCGCGTATGCTATATGTAACCCTTCTATGCAGTTATACTTAAGCTTACCTAGATGAACTTCCTTTAAGAAAAGTAACTTCTTTCCTATAACAGTAGAGAAAGCAAGAATCCGACTAACGTTTACAATGAGAATCCTTAATTTCTACCGACTAATCTTCGTTCAGCAATGTATTCTATTCATTTAATTCATATCCTTTGACATTACTTTGGATCCTATAGATATTCTATATCTATAGGATATCTATAGATATCCTATATCTATAGGATATCTGTAGATATTCTATATCACTATATTCAGAATGTAACCCCGCTTACCACCCGTACCAAATGCTTGACATGTAAGTGTAGAAGCGGTTGTACATATATGTAGCGCTTTACGTGTAGTTAAGCCATTCGGTACCACCTTCACGGATACACTGCTGAATTTACTACAGTAGTGCCGATAAAATCTAGTCAGATATACGGCATCGATGTCTGTGTTGTAAATTAAACGTTACGAGTAAGACGTAGGGTAGGTTATGAATGAGTAGTAATTTGTTAATAATATTTCATATTTATTTGAATAACTGGAGCATTAGATAGAGTACCTGACTGTTTTACCGCGGCAAAGAACCAGAATAGTCGATATATTTGTTTTTAAACATAAAATATGATGAATCTTTTAGGTTTCCAGTAGGTTTGCACCTATAATAGCTCATTATTAGGGAACGAAAAATAATCTCCATACTCACGCTTAATCACAATTAGAACTTGTTTGGTTAAAAAGTCAACACTTTTTTATACAACCCTTCACCTATTTCTATATTAATGTGGTTAAGAGATCTTTCATAGTATCGCTAATCAATAACGAGGTGATCAAAGTACCATATAATTTTATCAATGAGATTTTTCTTATATAAATTTGTAATAAAAGATGGTACATGTTTTATGATACTACATAATTTATTTAAGTGTTCGCAACACGACGCTAACGACCTTAGGTTAAAAATAAGTGCAATGCGGTTAACAGTTACCTCGATTTTACTGTTTAATGTCCTTTTCAGATAACATTACCTCGACAAAGAGGTAAAGTTTATCAGGCTTCCTTTAAAATTATTTTAAAGTTTCAAATTAAAATTAAAATTTTCCTAATCATTGGAAGAAAAGCTATTACATTTTTCTTTAATAGGATTTTTAATTTAACGAGTAATAAGTCTCATGACCTACATATATAGACATGAATTCAAAAAATTACAGTGTATAAAATTGTTATTCCATTTATGTTTAGATTATTGTAGATTTTTTTTACATTTAAAGACTGATGGTTGTCATTCAATCATTATTTCATGAATAATTTAGCAGTTTATTTAATGGGAAACATATTTTAGGCTCACTATATAATTCGGGTCAGCTTGTTTCTGAATCCAAGTATTTTTAGTGACATACACATAATTCTAATTTACGTAAAACGCATGTCTTCCACAAATATATGAATCTTTATAAGACGACTACTACTGCTATATACTAAGACTAAGACAACCTGTTACGAGGCGTTTTTTTTTCTGGATAAGTTAAAATAAACAAATGCATTTTATCACAGTCAGTGAACGTCGACGCGCTGCGACGCCATTAAATATAGATTTATGACATCGCGTCCAGCATGACCTTGTTTAAAGTTTATCGTTCGGTGAGTTATTGAGGAAGAGTTTGATTCATGTCTGCGATTTTTACTAAAGTATCAGTTTCACAAGTAACTGCATTCGCTGCGATGCCATGGACGTTGCAGTACAAAATAAAATTGCACAATATTTACGTTACGTTATTTCCTGTCGAGTACTTTTAATATCATGTTCTGCGTTTCGTCCGATGAGTGAGGTGCCGGAGGCCTAGTTTTTAATAGGATATTTGTTTTAATGGAACATTAATTTATTGAAATAATTTATTAATATTTCTTGTAACCATCTCCGTTTCGAACTTACGACGACGTGTTTTGATTAATTTGGTATTAATGGTCAATCATTAGGCTATTGACGCTTCAATATCACTTAATTTTATTTTCAATGATTACTTATAATACAAAAAATAGTGGAAATACATAGTACAAATTCTGCAATCTTCAATCAAATACGCTCACTTTAACCCGCCTGTAAACCTACAAATTTACATTAATTTGTTAGACATGAAACTCAATATTACATTACATATATTAATCTATTCCATTAGCAGTAATGAAGAACAATCTACGAGCATTTGCCTTGCGGAGGATAACTTTCACTCTACGCCCAACAGCCCCTGTAACATTACGTGCACACATTCATTAAATATCAATTAATATATTTTTACCCAACATTAAAAAGGGTTTTATTGAAGAAAAAAGCTACATTTTGTACGTTGGATCGATTCAAATGTTACCATAAAGTTTTCGCTTAATTTGTATGAATGGAGTTTTATCAAAGCTATTGCTGTATTACTTCCCTTTAATAGAAATAAATGTGAATTGCTTTTACAAAATTTCATGAATTCAGGCCGATTTGTGAGTTCTAATGCTTATATTGATTGCAATACTTTCATCGTAAATCTTTCATATTGAATCCAATAAAACAAAACTAATTAGTCAAACATCATTACGATAAATGAAAATATTAGTATCTGGAATTTTGAAATTGGAATAGAATAAATGGAGTAAATGGAATTAAGGAAAACGTAAAGCAAAGACGATTTACCAATATGTCTGAGCAGGGGTCTGAAAAAGTTTTAGGTGAGGTTCGGAGACAGTTGAAAAAATTTATCGAGGTCCAAAAAAGAATTCATAAGGGAAGCTCCTTCAAACGAATGAATATAGGGATATAAAAATTTGGCAGTTCGAATATCGACCTTAAGGTCTGTCTGTTGTTGTCTGTCGGATCAACTTATCAGTTCGGCGGAAAATGTAAACAATTCTTTTATAATTACACCTTTATAATCACATAAAATCTGCAATAATTTAACTGATGCCAAGTGACTAGCAGTTAATACTAACATCAGGACAGAAAGAGGCAAGAGAAAACTGTTCGCTTAAGTAATTCGACCATAAAAAGAAAATCCTTACTTACTTACACCTACTTCTTGTGTGGATAAGTTATGTACATTAACAGCCATGTTATTAAATTATACACGTTTTATATTTAGTACTAAGTAACAGGAAAATTTCTTGAAAGTTTTACCGCCGACGCTTGCTCTAAGCCACATAAAATTTGTGCTAACAAGCCGAGTTTATAGTGAAACTTTGTTAATATTAGGTACCTTTGAGGTGCTCGGGGACCACGTCGGTCTCTAGGCGCGGAATGTCACACTACTGACCATGTTAACATCCAGTTACAATTCTCACTAGCACTCTCTTACTATAACCGTTATTCAAATGTATTTTAACCGACTAAAAAGGGAAGAGATTCTCAATACGCTTGTATTTTTTATATTAGTTAAGTCAGAACTTAGACATTTATGATTTATTACCGTTTTTATTTTTTCTAAAAAATT
>DWLR01004814.1:0-11622 GCA_018246295.1 Papilio alexanor hazarajatica | reverse complement strand
CCGAAGGACGGGCAGCAGTGTCCTTTTCTTAGTACGGTGGGACATACTGCGATCGCCAACCCGCCTGCCAAGCGTGGTGATTATGGCACTTTCCCCCCCAATGATACGATCAATGGGGGAGGCCTATGTCCAGCAGTGGACGATCATAGGCTGAGGTGATGGTGTGTGATGGTGACACATATATACTACTTTGGTTTACTGCAAATGACTTATTTGAATGCATTTTATTATTATTATTATTTTTCTACCCAGCGCATCCTTCATTTTGTATGACATTTGGCGAGTCCAGAGCTCACGCGTCGCGAAGTCTAAGAGATTTTTAGTAATCAGAGATTTGTTTTCGATAAATATATATGTATATACGTATAGTAAGCATAGATAATTTTGTTTACACTTCTATACAATACGAACTTTCATCTAATTTTTCATACCCATGTATGTCATTTTCATGTAGGTCGAAAAGCAAAAATGCGGGAACTCCCATACAAACATTCGTCACTTATTTCAACCCCTTCATACCTTTTTTAAACAAAGGTTACCTATATCAGTTCTCAGAGGCTAGTCGGGGTTAGGCGAGAAAGAGTGATTTTTTTGTGTGAACTTCCATCCCCTGTGGCATTTTCATCCCCGCACAGGTCGAAACTTCATAAACGTTAGACAAAATATTTATTCACTTTTTATCAAGTCCCTAAAAACTGTTTCATGGTTTTATATTAAATAATGACAAATTTCCATACACATTTTCATCTCTAATCTCCTTCACCTTTACTTTTTTCGCGATAAAATGTAGGCTATGGCTTTTTACAAGGTCTAGTCTATTTTTTAATAGAATTTTTACGAAATCGGTTCCAGGTTAGATGTGAAAGCGTGACTTTACCCCACAAAGGTCGACATTTCAAAAACGCTTGAACAAACGTTAATTTATTATCAAGTGCCTTAAAGCAAACTTTCACGGTTTTGTTTTCAATAATGACGAATTTCCATACAAACTTTCAACTCTTATTTCTACCCCTTCGGTCCGTTCTCCCAAAATCGGTTTAGAGGTTTACGTATAGTAAAAGCTACTTTCACATTTATAATATTAATAAGGATTACGAAGAAATAAAAAATATCTAACTTATATATTCAGTTCTTTATTAAAATTAGGTATAACATAACCAAACAATATTATTATTTTTTATTATTCTTTTTAAATTACCAAATTCTATTTTATTATTATTATTTTTTGCTATCTAGCGTCCTACTGAAGCAATATTATAAAAATTTTAAAAGTTAATTTTTTCGCCCGCTTTGTAATGAACACGTAATCCCGTACAAAACCAAAACGTCCAGCTTAAGTAGAACCATGATCAGCCCATTTGACAATATACGTAGATTGAAGGACGAGTTACATTGGCAAAATCAAAATATTTATTTTTAATTTTCTACTATCTTTGAACCACCATCATTTTATAGACTATCATATACAGTAAACTAAAGCTTCATCCCTATCAACGGTCATTTTATACCATGTTTTCTGAAAACATATTTGACGACACGAATTAAATTAATGTACCTATTTTATTTATGCACTGATTTAGATGAAACAAACACTAAGTAATTAATGAAGCTAATTACAATACATTGGTGGACACGGAATCAAAATGTATTAAGCCGCTTCTGAGATTAGCACACACAAACTTACAGACAGACAAGCCGATAAAACAGACAACCATATTTTTTTTTTAAATCGTTGGTTTGAGTTCTATAACATTGATAAATATCCCTGTAATAATTTTTTTAATATATTTTCCACGTACAGACATAGAGCAATTACATTTTTATTACATGTATAGGTATAGATATGCATATAATGGTATTTCAAAGATATCAATTTAAAAATTGCCATTTTTATCTTTTCATTGTAACTTGTCTTCAGATCTATATTATCAGTGTTTACTATTGTCTGATAAGTGTATCAAACGCGATCCAGAAGAAGACTACATGTACGAATACTTCAAGTATATGTGTTGTACGTTCGTATTTATAGGTCGTCGTATTGCTTGGTCAATCCAACACCTTCATTCAACAGTTAGAACAGTTGAAATTATTTTAATGTATATTAACAAACTCTAGCAGTGCAATGGAATACTCCAGTGTCCCTAAGAACAAATAATCATAAATGGTTGGCATGTAAAAAATTATTAACGATTAAATGTCTTTACAACGTCTCGTGGGAAGCAACGTTTTGTCAAAACATTTCAAAAAGGAATGCGTATAATTAAGTATGGCCGGTTTATGGTAATATGTGTGCTTTCACGTTACAGGGGCATTAAATAATAACTCTCTGAATAATATTTGTTAAAAGGAATTATTGGTGTAGGGGAATTTAGAGGTAGTTGTTTAATTTGGGGTAGGTAGTTAAACTTATATTTATTTTATTACATTGTAGAGTACACTGTAGTAGCTACAACAGCTAAACGTCTTTGTTTCATCTACATCAGTGCATAAATAAGAAAGTTATATCAATTTAAAGCGTTACGTTACACATTTCTTCAGAAAAAAATTCCTTCAAATTACTGTTTAGTTGATTGGGATGAGACTTAAGTTTACTATGTATGATATTCTATAAAATGATTATGGTTCAAGGATAATACAAAGTTAAAAATAGACATTTTGAATTTGCCATTGTAACTTGATCTTCAATTTATATTGGCTAATGGACTGCTCATGGTGCTACTTAGGCTGGTCCTTTCGGTTGACGGGATTTCGTGCTTATCGTGAAGCAGGCGAAAAAATTTGTTTTTAAATTTTTTACAATGTTGCTTTGTTAGGTAGCTAGATGTCATAAAATAATAAAAAATAGGATTTGGTAAATTTAAAAATTAATATTTACTCCGATTATCATCATGTGCAAAATGTGTTATTTTTTACTCTCACATATTGGGTAAAAAAATCCCGTCTCACTAAAAGTATATGGCGATTTAAGTAAAATTTGATTAGTTATTTAATCAACTGTATAATAATGCAACATATGAATCGTCACTTAGCTCTAAAAGGTCAAGTATCGAGTCCATATATTTTAAGGGCGTCCCAAGATTTTAGGTGACATTTTGGCAGTGATTAAACTGAAACTAAAATTTCACTTAAATTTCTTTACGGGCTGCTTAAATCTATTAGTCGACGGCAAAAATGGGCGTAATTCGAGATAAATGTCTCTTTTTTGCTATGCACTTTGTTAGGTTGTGTTTGTGTTTTTTTTTTGGCAATGAAATGGTTATTTATTTTATTTTTTATTTACTTAGGTTTGGTAATACTTAATTTAAAAAAGAACTGAATATATAAGTTAGTTATTTTTTTCTTCGTAATCCTCTCTATCGGTTACGCTTTTACGCCTAAATCACTAAACCGATTTTGAGGAAACTTGAAAAACGATTGATTTGACCTTAGGAAAGGAAATATGCTACATCATATAGCGAAAAAAAAGGTTGAAGGGGTAGGGGGGCAGAGATAGATTATAGTATGAAACATCGCTTAGGCTTTTATCCTGGAAAAATTTACGGTTTACGCGGAACGTTTTTAACGCAGATATATGTATATGTTTACATATAGATACATCAATATTGAATTCCACGCGGACGAAGTCGCGGACAACAGCTAGTAATAAATAAGATCAAGAAAGATTAAAGTAGACTCAATTGGGAGCGATCTTTGTGCTGCGCCAAACTTTTAAGGTAGAATAAAAAAACTCAAAAGACATTCAATATTTAAATGTATAAAAATTACAAAACTGAAAATTTTATCGTTCACTTAAAATTTATTTATTATCTAACCACTAAAAAAAACATGACTCGATTTACAGAAACATTTAAACGACGAGACCGTAAGCCACAGAAGATGAATTTAAATCTTTGATCAGTGAACCGTATTACAAAGTCATTGCGACTTTTTGTGAATAAAACATTAGGCTCCGGGCCCAAGGCACAGTTTCGTAACAGCCCCGCACTCACGCCGTACGTCGGGGATAAAGTCATACAATTATGTATTTGCATTTTTCATATGTTGTAGAAAAGGAATATGTGAAACTTAAGAAACATTTTCATTGTACACTTTAATTTTATAAATACATTTTACTTTATCAAAACTAAAGTTTTTCAATTCCATGTCAACCGAAATTTACGCTAATAAAAGAAAAAAAAAACATTCTACATAAGTGTAAATTGGTAACAGTATTTGATAGAAATTATAAAAATGTTTGCTAAAGCGCTATTGGTACATACATAGGTTCACCTAAGGTCGAGAAAGATTATGTCTAAAAATTATTCTTTTTTAGATTTTGAAATTTACCCGATGACAATCCCTTATCCCCTTATCTAAAATTTTTATTTATCGGTAAATTCTTTGGTGTTGAAGCATTACAACTGATAACTATTTTTATTACAACTAATAACTATTTTTAAACGAGAAATATCAACTTTAGCTCGATCCTTAATTTCCATGTTCATCAGGAATTTCATATTGCTGCGAGATTAGCTTGCGAAGTACGCTTAATTTTGTTTATTACAGTATTTTGTTTTGATTTAGATAGGTAAACAAAGATATGTTACTAACAAGCAACATGTATGTTTCAAGCATAACGGGTCAAGTGTTTTGCAATTCCAACTAAATCTCAAATCAGTCGATCAGACGAACAGCCAGCAACTTTGCCTCGTGTTAGCTTTGAGTTTTGATATTAAGTGAACTGTAAACATAACTCGAAACATAGTCATAACTTTAAGCATGACCCGCCACGGCTTCACTCGATAGATGGGCGAAGAGCTTATTATTGGTGAAGCATTACTAAAATCTGTTATCTGGAAAAATAAACAATTAAATATTTCCTCTATATAAAATTGGTATAGATTATAGTATGAGTTTGGTGGTAGTTTAGTCATCAGGGGCAGGTGCGTTACCTCAAATAACTGAAGAAATGCATGAACATCGCTTAAACAATTTCAATGTTCAAATTCCTATGCAAACGTTTTTATGTTTAAAATATTGATTTCGACAGCTAACTGATGCGAGCATTTTGTTATCTCACGACGCTACCAATCCGGAATTCAAAACGATGCATCCGTTTGAAGTTTCCTCAAACAGCCACGTACAGCGTGGCAATACGTGGAAGGCCGCGGGCTCGCTCTGCCCTAATTTACTACATGACCCAACTGCTTTGATGTCGCGTCGAGCTCGAATGCAGCAATAACCTCAATTGAACATAGTATTCTCGATGTGAAATGAAAAGTTATTCAAAAAAACACAATTTATCGTAGTAGTACAGACTACGCAAAGGTTTCCAAAAAAAAAAACTTTAAAAATTAACTTACTAACTTATTGAAGATGAACTATACAGATAGTTCATCTTCAATACGATCCGAATTGCCACCCAGAATGAAAACCATTACGTATATTAATAAAGTTAATTTTTAAAGTTTTTTTTTTTGGAAACCTTTGCGTTTGTTGGTTCACGAGGAAGAGGAAGAGGAGAACGCAAGGAAGACCAATTCGGTATCAAACACGACATCTTGGTATGTCTATACTAAGAAAACATTAAGTTACAGTTTAGCAGGACATAAATAAAAAGTAAATGGCGTACTTTTATTTAATTTGAAACACTGCTGAAGTAAGTTTTTCATTCAATAAAAGTTTCTATTGGATTTATGAGCGCATATATTAGGGTTAGATTTCAAACAGTTGTTTTGTATAATTTAAATACGAATATATTTAAGCGATGTGTTAATATTAACTATTGAAATATTGTTCAAATGTAAAACGACAAAAATACAGCCTGTTATATAAGTATGTGCTTACCAAGTATGTACTCGAATATCCATAACTTTGGTGTCGCGTTGCCAACATTCATGCATTTAGCTGGCAATTGAGAATGGATGTTTGTTGTGTGTTGCGAAATTGGAAATTCCGTAGCGTTGACCACACCTAGCAATCTTGGCAGGCAAGGAGACAATTGAATAACCGCGGAAGCTTGCGATATTCATGGAAATCGTATTTCCACTCTCAGGTGAATTAGATTTGCACACTGCTAATATGGAAAGTTTTATACTAAATTTCAGAATCTAATTTATTGTTGAAATTTAGGACGAGCGTACTTCTAGTAAAATATGTTTCACATAAACCATTTCGCCTTTAAGTGGAAACACGCTTGAAGTAAGTACACAAAATAAAAAGGAGGAAGGTGAAGAGGACCACCTGTAGACGTAACTTATCAGAAAAAACGAAGCAATAAAACAGACAAATAAACTTCTATTTCACGTAGTATTCTGTAATGTACGCAACAGCTGTTGTTGTTGTTGTTGGCTTTTAAACTGTTAAATGCAATTGTCAGATTGTGAAATGAGTGTTTACGGATAAACTTAAATATATAATTATCACCTACAGCAGGTCTAAGTACACAAGTACCTGCTACATTACGTTTCACTGTGTTGTAAATAAGTAATTATATTAACATGAGAATAGAACACGTGTACTGTCTACTTGAATAAAACGCTTTCCTATTCGCTGAGCCGCTGTCTGTTCTGATTAATATAAAATTATTATCTTGACCGCAGACACCGTGATAGTAATTTTTCCCCAACCAGGCGTCAGCCGCAAATGGCCGTTCGGGGAAGTGCGAATGGGAAAAGTTTGTAATTAATGACCGGCCCCTCGTCAGTAATAACAGACAACCTTCTCTCACCTCGTATTTCTTACTAAAGTGCCTTTTATTTTGCAAACCACATACATGGTTACATTTTTACAACTATATTTATAAGTTCTCCTTGAAATAATTGTTCTATACAAATGTTTTAAGTAAATTTTTTATTGTAAAAATATTAGCATTTTCTATATGGGTATTCTATATTCCAGAATATAAAAATTCAATAATAATACATAACAAAAAAAAACTAATAAAAATAGAATTTGGTAAATTTAGAAATTAAAATACATACATGTTATCAGAATTACCAAAACAGTGTTCTTTTCTATTCTTCAAAAGTAACAATGATCCTTGGATAACCTTAATCTTTTAAGAAGATTTCGTCACATATTGGGTAAAAAAAATCCCTTCTCACAACAATATTCATATTAATAACAATTACTATTTTACACTAAATAAGTACAATAATACAACGTATGAACTCAGCGTGAAGCCGAATAGCGTCGAATACCGAGTCCCTGTCTTTTACGCGGCACCTAAGACTTTGGCAACACTTTGGCAGGGGTGAAACTGAAACTAGCACTTAAATTTCTTTATGCGCTTTAACGACTTTTAATAATATATAATGATATAAATGAAGTGGGCTGTTTCTTTTAAAATTTAAAATGATATTTTCATTAAGGAAATCTCTTTAAAATTTATATCTACCCTTTTGTGAGCAGGTGGTATATTTTTGGACCCTTAAAATTTCCAAGGCATAATAATGGGCCGCCATTATTCCTGATATTAAGGACACACAAAGGCTTGGCTTGGACAAACTTAAATTTCCTAAGCTGTATTTATGAGTGGTCGCCCCGGCCGTAATAGTTGCGTCTTTTGAGACTCTGTCACGATGACTGATGCCAAACCTGATAAGCATTCTTAATAGGATTTTCGCGGCAGGCCCAGAGAAATAAATGTCGTTGACGTTAAATATAAGTAAATAATTCAAATTATGCCGCTGTTTTGAATTTTTCGTATCTATATAAAACTTTGTTTAATTATTTACTAATTTACATTACATTTTTAGGATAATTTATAAAAATAAAAAATATTTGCCTCAATAAATATATCTGCGTTGAGATATTTGAGTACAACGAGTATAAGAAAACGAAATTGTTTGTGTATTTTGTATTTTCTTCGAGATCAATGCCATAATGTTTGTAAGCAGCATTTAGCATAGCACGATCCTTTTAACCAGTAAATGTTTTCCATTAATATTATTTATTCTTAAAAAATTCTGTTAATGTTTAATATTATGTACTATTTATTTTTTCTGTTTAATATATTATTGGCCGAGTTCTAAAACTTTTAACCACAAATAGCGTAAGTCAGTGACACAATGACCGGTATATTTGCGGTCGCGCGGCGTGAACAGAGCGGAATACATTCTGCATTCAGCGGACATAAATTCCCATCGTACCGAACTTATCTATGACACTTACGCACAAATTTAATTTTGTGCACTGGGGTGATTTCAGTGCGGTGATTATTATGCCAGTATTGATTATTGTCTATGTTTATCTTTCATTTGCATTTAACGGTTTAACGTAATGTATTTGATGTAATAAATCCTAGTGTCATCATTCACACGCTTTATTAATGTAAATATTGTACTTAATTTCCTCGGTTTTTATTCGGTAATCGAGTATTATACGGTGCGATATATAGATATGTAATGTTTAACTACGAGTATTAATCGAAAAAAGTTCAATGAAATTCTTTACCTACATTGTGACATCACTATTGTACATACATAATTGTACATAAGGTACAAAGTGTGTAATATATGTTATATCGAGCCAAGGCTGGGTATAACGTGACAACGCCTAATCTATAATAAAAAAAATAAAAAAAATTCTAATTCTGCTTAATTAACTTGGCTGTTTTACTAAAGAAGCCGACTTATTAATGGTTGGTAATATTTCATATTGTCTCAGTTTCATCTACGAGTAAAAGTGCCAGTACAATAACAGCAAATTCTTTGCCAAATTACACTATAAAAAACTACGTGTTCTGTAACAATTTTAATCGTAATGTAATGTTGGCGCATTTGCCTTAGACGCCTCAGGTCGTGGGTTCGATTCCCATCCAGGACAAACATTTGTGTGCATGAACATATCTGTTTGTGTTGTGTCTGAGTGTAAAGACCACCGGAGGACGGGCAGCAGCGTCCTTTTCTTAGTACGGTGGAACATACTGCGATCGCCAACCCGCCTGCCAAGCTTGGGGATTATGGCACATTTCCCCCCAATCATGCGATCAACGGGAAGGCCTATGTCCAGCATTGGACGATCATAGGATGAAGTGGTGGTGGTGGTATATTCGTAATGTGTATCCCTCGTATATTTTTTCATGTTCTAAATTCGGTTTCATTTTTTGGAAACCCGAGATGAATTAATTTAGGTTAACATTAATGTTTATATATTGCTATGAATTTATAAGTATGCCCGAAGGCCCTTCTCTCCTAACTTTTTCGGTACCGAAAGTCATTATCCTGGCTTACCCTAAAGGGTTCGCGTGTTTCAGATACCTTTCGGGAAATGAACGTTTGTAAGATATACTTGTAAAAACTCTTTGGTACCAACTCGAACTTTCTAAAGCAGCAATGAATTTACACAACAAAAGAAGGGAATTGAATTATTACTTTGTCTTTTTTGAATTTAACCTTACAATTTTTAACCATTACAACCGAGCTTGTGCGTGTACTTGTATTGAGATAATACATATATTGTCTTAAATAAATGCAACAACATAAAACGTATTTCACTTTATATAAAGAAGTTGTCCCTTCGACAAACAACTTATTTCGAGTTAACTTAAAATACTTTTGTCGGTAGGCAGGACCGATAAAGTAACAATTGACTGAGGATTAACGCAGTTTTTGGACGATTATTGTGAATTTCAAATATAATCGCATGTCTTATATTTACGAAGATCCTTAGTGGTATGCCTTTAACCGATTGACAGATTTTGAAAAGTAAGGTGTCATTCGTAGAGGTCAGTGGGGCTTAATTTTTTTTTAAACTAAATATTGCTTCTTTAATAAGTATATGGCGATGGTTAACATATGTATGCGGACTGGTTTATAATATTTAAGGATAAGGTGTATTTAAAGAAGCTAAAACGATATTCATAAGGTATCGATATTCATAAAATAAATAATCGCAAGGAAAAAAGTTCGTTTTAAATTTTACCTTCAAGCAGAGAGTGTACTTTCTCCTTAAAGGCCGGCAACGCATCTGCAGTTCCTCTGGTGTTCCGGATGTCCATGGGCGTCGGTTTATTTAATGTTAGGCGACCCGCTGCTCGTTTGCCTCCCTTATTCTATAAAAAAAAAAATAAAAAAATTCTACTGATACGAACATTTCGATATCTTGCTAGGACGTACGAGACGGGTTGCGAATACTCACGGATTAATATAAAATACCACTGAAGTGGCAGTGGGCCAGTCATATCGCTCGCAGAACGGATGGCCGATTGGGCCGAAAAGTTATTGAATGCCGGCCACGTACAGGTCGTCACTGCGTAGGTAGGCCTCCCGCAAGAGGGACAGATGATATGGTCAAGGTTGCGGGAGTGCACTGGACGAGGGCATCGGAGGACCGATCATTGTGGCGATCATTGGCAGAGGCCTACGTTCAGCAGTGGACTACCGAAGGCTGAGTATCCTTTAATTGTTATTCAAATGTGTATTCGTTTCAAAAGAAAACTGATTACGAAGAGTGATTACACCGTGGTAATTTCGTATACATTGTTTAATCGAAATTATGTAAGAAAGATAACAAATCATGCATTATCGCGGTTGATCAGAAGGCATATTTACGCACCATTTGCTGTGCCGGGGATAGAGTGGGATGCGTCGTTACTGAAGCGAGGGATGGGGAGGGGGAGTTACTCGGCTCTATCGACCATTGTCTTATTAATGTATTTCGAAATATGATTTACTTCAACTTTTCCGTTTTCGCCTTCCATCTTATAAGTTTTATGAGATAAAGCTTTTACTGTATGATATATTATTATTAACTAAAGTTATTCATCAGGGACAGCGAGGCTTAGTTATAGGAAATATTTTTCTTAAATAAGCAAGGGTATCAAATAGGAAAACAATTCCCAGTTTTATATAATTACCTATTCTCATGTGAAAATTAAATATTAATTTAAAAAAGCTGTCACTCGCGTCTTTTTCCGTGTGATCAAATAAAAGGATCTTCGTGTAGTTTTCACAACAAGACAGACTGATTAAGAAGGGAGGTTAAGGTTTCGGTGTATAAATTATTAAGGTTTTATATAAATTAGTTGAATTATGATAAAAATAGTGAAAAATATTCAGACGCGTTATGTTTTCTAAAATTCAGAAATCTAATCATAATATTTCCAATCACAAATTCTTATAATTTGACTCCTTGTCTTATAGTTACTAAACTGTTTCTGTTTACATTTTCCTGCATTTAGTACACTAAAAGTGGAACCATAAGCAGTATTTTGTACCACACACTTTAAACTTCTCAGTCTAAAATAAGAAAAACTACTGCTAATAAATATAAAGCATTAACTTATTTATGAGTGGATTATTTTCATATCATAACAGTTAATAAGAAAGATTCTCATTTAAGTGACATTGTCTATATGTCAATAAAATTCTTTATATCTAACCTAGACTCCCCTGAAGACGCAATAGGTTCTTTGTAAATCTTTGAGATTTCAAATCTTTTTTCCGAATAATGCGCTCAATAACAACTAACATCTTTAAGATCTATAAGAGCAGAATAGCAATTGTAATTTAGATCTCTTCGCATTTTATTTTTTGATGTGAGAGCTGAAATTGCTTGCACGTTTTAAAGGTGTATACAATAATTCTGTAGATGTTTTTGTGTAATTTAATAATGCTAATAAATAAATAAAAATGTACT
>DWLR01004813.1:0-11623 GCA_018246295.1 Papilio alexanor hazarajatica | reverse complement strand
ATATATATATATATATTATTAAATATATATTATTATATAGCCAAATTGATGGTAAAGACAGAACTCGAATATGCTGCCTTAATTCACAAAGCACTGTAATAAGATGTTGAGGAATCTCTAGCGAAGTAGTGCGTCCCTCTCGTCGTGTTAATATCACGTTTATTTTTTCTCGCCACCTCATACGTAGAAACGAGCGTGGGTAGCGTGGCTGTGCCGGCGCTATCGGCAGTCACACGTGTGTACCGTTACAAGCCGTACGGACTCAACGACGTACGGTCGCATTAAAGCCCCGCTTGCCGAGTTTTCAGAACCGTCGCGATCCGAAGCTCGCAGTAGCCCACATTGTGTAGTCTATGTCAAGCGATTATACACCTCTCAGTCTAGCGTTTAAAACGCAATTAGGTCTATTTTCGTATTCATGCTGCGCACATAAGAAGTGCTACTAACGTGCTGTTAACTCAAATGCTACAAGTAGCTAGTTTAATGTGGGCTTCTAAGTACTGGATGAGACGTTTGTTTGAACATAAAATCTCACGTATGCCTGAATATTATTTGTCATGTATGTAATTCTTAAAATTGGAATATTAGCACTTGATATTGTTGTCTTTAGTATCAGAAATGTTTTTACTTTTATTTTATACAATAATTGGAAATGTTATTAGCAAAACTAAATGATGTTTACGTACGTTCGTTTGTGAGTTAGTTTGTTAAATTTATTCCTTTTTCTGATTTTACTCACGGAAATTTGTGTGCAGCGTATGGTTACGATTTTGTGCATGCATCTCTGGGACATAAACATGAGAAATATTTTAAATCTTATCTTTCAATCTACTTACAACACTTTGAGGACTTATTGCAATCTTTATCTAAAAAGCAAACTTACGCTTTGATTATTAAGCTGACATAAAATTATTGTTAAGTACTATTAATCAGACAAAAAATAGTCATACAAGTTTTGGTATCAGGAAATTCACTGCCCAAACATTTTGCCTAAATAAATTATGGCAGAATGTGGGACCATACAACAAAAATTATTTTATTATCTGACCATGGTATTACGGCTGCAAGAGATCGTTGATATGAATTATTAATACAAGAAATATTTCACAGGAACCTCTACCAAATAGACGAGTACTTAGTCAAAGCCTTTAGTAGTCCACTGCTGAACGTAGGCCTCTCCCAATGATCGCCACAATGATCGGTCCTCCGCTACCCTCTTCCAGTGCACTCCCGCAACCTTGACCAGATCATCTGTCCATCTTGCGAGAGGTCTACTTACACAGCGACGACCAGTACGTGGCCGCCATTCAATAACTTTTCGGCCCCATCGGCCATCCGTTCTGCGAGCAATATGACCGGCCCACTGCCACTTCAGGTTCGTAATTCTTCGGGCGATGTCGGTTACTTTAGTTCTGCTGCGGATCACATCATTCCTGATGCGATCTCGTAGAGAGACTCCAAGCATCGCCCTCTCCATTGCCTTTTGGGTGTCCTTGAGCCGTCTAATGTTGCCCGCAGTGTTTCCAGTGATGTCTTATGGAACTGAGACGTGGCCTGTCTCAGTTCCATAAGACATCACACACACTGGTCAAAGACTTTTGTCTTGAGACACTGCGGAAGATGTTGAGATGTTGTTGAGATCCGAGTTGGCGATTGATCTCCTTCTCGAAGTTGGACCTACCTAACTGGACAGTTTGTCCTAGGTAGACGTACTCGTCGACAACTTCGAGAGTATGGCCTCCGATAGATATTGGAGTGGGTGGAACATGGACATTCGACATAACTTTCGTCTTTTCCATGTTTATTTTGAGACCCACTCGTTCAGAGACTCTATTGAGGTCATTGAGCATTGTGCTGAGTTCCTCCATGGTCTCAGCCATGACTACAATGTCATCAGCAAAGCGCAGGTGGGTGATGTACTCGCCATTTACGTTGATGCCAAGTCCAGTACCTTGAAGACATCTTCCAAAGCCGCGGTGAAGAGTTTCGGGGAAATAACATCACCCTGTCTTACACCGCGCTGCAGGTTTCGTGTCCTGACCTTGTACTCGGACTGACATAGTGGCATTTTCGTACAAACACCTTAGCGCCGCGATGTACCGGTAGTCAATTTGGCACCGCTGGAGAGACTGCAGTACTGCCCAAGTCTCGACCGAATCGAAGGCTTTTTCGTAGTCCACAAACGCAAGCAAAGTGGCAGGTTATACTCCTCAGTCTTCTGTATAACCTGCCGCAGCGTATGTATGTGGTCTACGGTACTAAAGCTTTTACAGAAACCGGCTTGTTCGGGAGGCTGGAAGTCGTCAAATCTACGAGCGAGACGATTCGTAATGACCCTCGAGAACAGAAGTGAGATGGGCCTGTAATTCTTCAACAGGGCATTGTACGCCCTTCTTGAAGAAAAGGACCACCACACTTCTACTCCATGCTCGTGGCGTGTGTCCCTTGAGTATGTCGGAATTAAAGAGCTTTTGGAGAATCTTAAGAGTCGTTTCTCCAGGTTTTCTCCAGCTACCAAATACTAGGTCACTTAAAATGCATTAAATATTTTCCGGTAAATTAATACATCCTGTCTTGAGTTATTTAAAGAATTTTTAACAATGTAGTTAATCGAAATTGCAATTAAAATGAATTTGAAATAAATAATGGATTTTTTCTGTTAAGTTTCAAAATTTATATAAATTGAAATCGATTACGTAAAACTTTCTTTTTTCTACGGTATTTGAAATACCTTTCATGGATTACTTATTTAAAACTAAAATTTATTTTTATAGCTGAAAACTTAGTTTGAATATTTTTTTTAAGAATTAAAAATTAAATTTAATGGTTAAAGTGTACTTTGCATATTTCTCAATGATTATGAAAAATTTGGTTAAGATCTCTCATAATATTTATGATAGCACTCCGAATAAAAATTCCTTGTACTTTTTTACTTTAAATACTCGAACAACATGACTCCGATTTGTATTCTAAAAACTTCAAAACTTGAGATTCCCAACTAATTCAGTCAAATTTACAGTATGTAGAACGCTACTCGCATTTTTTTAGTTTTACGTCAAGTTCTTAGAACACACCTTATATTCAATTTGAATGGCGCATTGTTAAGCTGTAACGAAGCCTTGGGCGTTTCTAACATATAAAGCGTCGTAACCAAAATTGAAGCTATTATATAGTTACTCGTAGGCTGTACATGTATTTGTATAAAGACCAATATTGCTTATTCAAGTATCAAACCAAAATATTGTCATTTTTTAACCGACTTAAAAAAGGAGGAGATTCTCAAATCGGTTGTATGTTTTTTATTTGTTATCGCAGAACTTCCTCTTTTATGAATCGATTTAAAAAAAACATAACATGTTGGAAAGGGAACATTCGCAAGTGAATCCCATTTAATTTTAAAATTCATTGAATCTTCGGTTCCGAAGATATTCTTAAAATTGTATATTATTGTAGAATAGGTAACATGTGCAAAAAAATTTTATTGTCAACATTACCATGGCAACTGATGTTATAAATAAATATTTTTATTATTTCGTAACCCTAAAAAAGGGAAGAATAATACAAATTTGAAGTCGGTTTTGTTTTTGTTATTTGGTTAAAACACTTTCTCAGACAGCGAAAGGCCACTGTCCGTTATATTAGGTACTAATATGGGTTCATCGAAAGCTTCCCTACATATTATTACTACACGTAATTTTTTTAGGTACCTCTAATGGTGGTTATATGTTAACACAATATATCTAGAGATGTTCTAGATCACTCTTTTTTTTACAATCGTACCCAATAGTCTATTTAGATATCTTTGGTGGACCAATTTTAGTAACTTTAACACTGTCACACGCTATTCAAAATCGTCATCGGGCCTAGGATTGAGAAGTCCTGTTCTAGATGTTTAAAAAATGAGATTTATAAACTAGCAATAGTTAATAAATGAAAAACAAATGAAGTGAATGTTCCCCTGTGATATAGGGGAAGAATACGAATCGAATAACATTTCACTCTTTAAAATCTGCCCAGCCGTTTAGGCTGCAGATCACAATGAAACAGACATTCATACCCGAGAAATACATGTGTCCGTCGGGTAAAAATATCTGGATAAAAATAGATAACAATGAATGTTAAAAAGACAGTGAGAGCTTTATTTCAGTTCCTCTCCAAATTAATATATTTTAACTAGTAATTATAAGTCAGGACTTAAGCAAAATTAGTATTTTTTTATTTTATTTTTAAAAAAAGTATTTTCTTTCTTTCTTCCAGATAACAACAATCTGCACTTTCCGCACTTAGGCCAGTGAAGTGTAGAGACACAACACAAAAGGGGATATGTTCAGTAACATTAGTGCTTCGAACACTAAAGACAGAAGGTGACAATTGTGTTTCGTTCACATCTATGACAGTGCAGTGCTGTGACCTTTGATAATGATTGTTTGGCGAACGAAGAACACGAGCCGTCGGAAATATAGTGGCTGGTAAGTTACACTGTTTATTTCTATTAATACACTTCTCTAGCTTTTTACGGATCCGTAGATCTTTGCATACATTATCATCGATTCCGAGTTCCCTAATTTATGGCCTTCCTTATCGATATAAGGAACGTATCGACGCTGCAGTTATTCCATTATCTATTTTAGTTAAATTTGCTTAGTAATATTTTTTCTTATTATAATTTTATTTTGAAAGGCAATTAAGAGAGTCCATAGCAGAGGAGCATGTCTGCGAATTTTTATGTAGGAGAAATGTGCCAAATGGAAATCCTACCGTTCCTCCTCTGGGTTATGGGCATGATGAGCATTTATTTTATTTCATTTGTTGAACTACAAAAAATAAAATAAATATTTTTGAACCTTATAACCTCATATTAGGTTAAAATATTAGGTTATGTATTAATGTTGAATATTAATGTTAAAAAATAAATGTTCTGTAATTAACGTTTATCTCATTTTAATTAAATATTATACATACTTCGTAAATATCTTAAGCCTACGTTAATTGTTTGTGAAAGAATTTATTTCTCCGCCTATATGTTGATTATAAGTTATGTGCTATGAAATAATTTCACGCCTGTTGCTGGAATATTTATTGTACCTTCGTTAAAGTTTTTTATTACTTTGCGATCAACGAAGAAAGCTATTGATTCTGGTTCTAATACATGTATGAATTTATTTAATGAAGTTAAATAGTTTTGTATCACAGTACAATACTGTAAATAACGCAACAACAATATCTGTCGAAAGTTATAACAACATTTAAAATAAAACATTTACGATGAATTAACAACGTATAGTTTTCATAATTCCAATATTATTATTGCTTTTATTCCATTGGACATTGTGAGAATCAGCTCAACGTCCCACGTATTTTAATCCTACTATAGCTCTCATCCAGACCCCTTAGGACTTACTCATTACTTAGTACTCATTTTCCAGAAGATAAACTCAGTTAAGCACCAATCAGTTACATAAATACAGTGTAAAATCTTTATAACGTCACTCGATTTAACGATAAACTCCCCGAAACGTCGAAATTGCTTCACTTTGGTTGGTTTACTTTGTTTTCTATACAAGAAAACACTCTATATAGCGTCACGCTCACTCTATTTAACGATAACATTACGGCATTATAAATTATTAAGCAGTACTTTCTAAGTTGCCGAAATTGATAAGAGCTGCAGCTGTGCACGTTTTTTTGTTTGCTGCTTTGTTGTTTTATTTTCTAGCACGTGTTTACTTCGACTGACGTGCCGGAGGTTCTAAGAATTTTTGTCTTTTGTTTTTGTGTGATGAAGTTGACATAATAAAAATTAATTAAAATATTGGAGCTGCAAAAAATCATCAGATGATCATAATAGACTATACACAATAAGAGTTATTATTTTTATGATGTTCGAGTGTAAACAGACGACTATATTATTAAATACATAATATTATTGTAGAATAGTAAATTAATATCTTATATTTCTCTCCATTTATCGACCACTCTCTATAACGCCGAAAACTGCCCAGTCCCTTTATATAGAGTTTACACTGTAGTTAGTGATTTTGAAAAGTAAATAATAAAAATCGAATCCGGGATCTTATTATAAGATACTACCGAACCCGGTCCGGCTTCGCATGGATAGCAAAGCATATACATTGCATAAATTTTTTCTATACCCTTTTAAACAATTAACCTCATAATAGGTATTTCATCTAATTTAAAAAAAAATATACGGTATCCTTCCATCTCAATCCCCGCCTATTAGTGAAAACTATAAAATAGGCAGATGTGGGTGACAGGATTTTATAAGAACACGACAGCGCACGACGCAACTATCTATTTAGCGGCGGCTGTTGAATTTTTGGTTGTCAAAATGATTTAGTATAAAAGGCAATTTTTAGCACTTATGTTCAAAATTAGTAAGTAGTAAGTAGTAGTAAATGTTTACTTGAAAAAGGATTAATAATGAACTTTTAAAAAATAGCGTCATTTTTTTATATGCCACCGGAGTTTTATTCAGCATTTTTGGAAATCTACAATTCTTTCCTTAGCATCAAATTTGGCGCTTTAGTGCATATAGTAAATTTTAATTATACTAAACATGTAAACAATCCGAATTAAATACGAATGATGGTGAAAACCGTTCTCGAATCCATTGCGACTTTGTTTTATACTAGGTACATATTATATTTTACTATTATTTCTAAAGTATATGATTGCATTTAAATTATCGACGGAATAGAATTCAATGCCTTATTACGAGCCAATGAAGCGAAATGACGCGCCGCGTGCATATCTCGAAACGCATTCCGAAGCCGTCTAATAATGCACTTTCGTATCCAGCAAAAAAAATTAATATTCCCCTCGCGACAGCATGCCTTTTTTTAAGTTATGCGCTTTTACATTAACGCCCAATTTGTTGTGCTTATTCCAAACCAGTTATGTTCGTCGATTCGTTAAATATATTTCTTTTAAACAAAAAAAATTTAATACATTTATATTTTGATCAGATACTTTAATAATTTATAGTATAATGTATTACACTGTCTTTATAAACGCGATTTCCTCTGAATTAAGACCACCTGTGCTAGCTTTAACTACGGTACGTTAATCTGACGGCTGAACGGTCTAGGCATTTTTTGTTATGTCCTCGGTTCAAATGAGCTTCGATGATAGCAGTACAATAATAATGTAATAAATATTTATAAATGTGAATCCCTATTTCCCTCGGTCACGTGATAACTTGAGAACGACTTTAACAATAATATTCATCTTTTTTTTTTTTTAATTTTCTTATACAATCTATTTTTTTTCTTCTTCCTAAAGAAACAAGAATAAAGAAAATTATTTTAACTACGCGCATTTGACAGTTCGTGCGTGTTTTGGCAGTGACAACTTTTTGACACGTAACCATTTTACTATCGAAATTCTTATATGTGGAATCAAATTATAAAAGATACAAAGAGGAAAATAAAAAATAAACGCGTGCGGAGCCGTTGACAACAATAACTTTTCTATATATTTTTAAACAATAATTTATTTTGCAGATGTAGTGCAACGTCTTCAGATGTGAATTTGTAACTGGGGTAGGAAACTCCTCAACAGTTGAATTTAAAATCCTAAAAACGCTTAGTTAAAACAGATTTCGCGTTGTGTGGGTAAAATACAGATCCCAAATAACCCAGAACGAGCGAGAAGTCGTCTCGCATTTTATGCGATCGTCTTTGTTATTAATGTTGCAATTTAATACTTTGTTATCACCATGTAATATCGATTACTGTTTACGCCGACACCGATGTAAAATTTATAACACATAAAACATTTAAAATATTTGGTCTTCGCGAAGTTTTCATGTAACCGATATTTACAACTTTGGTTCTACTTACTTTAACATGGCTCTAGTACCTGCATATTAACGAGGCATCCTGTTACACCGACGCGTAATAACGTGCCATACTTAACTGGCTACAAGCGGCTGTCAATGTTGAAGGCTGTTTTTAGTGAGCTCTTAGCTACAAATGTTCGTCTCGTAAATATTGCAACTTGTTATTATACAGGTAGTTATTCCATCGAAGTAAGCAATTTACTCATATATTATTTTTAACATATTATTACATTTTTATACATATATTATTAGATTGAAATTCTTATGATTGACAATCATGTACTTCTTATATAACCTTTTATTTATTCAAGGAAAACGTTTGATAATTTATTGCTAAGTAAACACATGTTTTTCAAAGAAAAACATGTGTTTAAAAAAGTTTTAATCAAATTTATTGGTAATAGACTAAGCAAGCGGCTCATCTATGTTTCACTCACAGCCTATGATCGTCCACTTCTGGACATAGGCCTCCCCCATTGATCGCTTCATTGGGGGGAATGTGCCATAATCACCACGCTTGGCAGGCGGGTTGGCGATCGCAGTATGTTCCACTGTACTAAGAATAGTTCGCTGCTGACTGTCCTCCAGTGGTCTTTACATCCAGACACAAGACACACAGACGTGTTCTTGCACACAAATGTTTGTCCTGGGTGAGAATCGAACCCACGATCGGTCCGTCACGTCGTCTGTGTTTAGTAACTAATAATTAACTAATAATAATAATTTTATTTCCATTGGTCATATTATAAGACAGTTATTGCTTAAAATTAACTGGCTGGTTATTGTCCCTTTTCTCCAATAAAAAATTGATGGCATAATGAATGTTTTCATCGGCACTCTCGTTACAACAGTATCGTTATATTAATAATGACATTATTGTTCTAGACATGATATCCAAGACCATAATACATATAATGATGTGGTTATTGATGTGTACTATAAAAATAAACATTACTTACAATTTCATTTCCTTTCAATTTAGCTTTCTATTTTAACTTAAGAGAAAATAACGTAATAATTTTAAATTAAGCATTACAAAACTTTTAAGCGTTAAATGAAATAGGCTGATTATTATTAAATTGAATAAGTTTAGAATTAAATATAGAAAAAAAAAATAATCAAGTGAATAAGAGCTCAGTCTTTTCTTTTCATCCCTTCGTCTACTTTTTGTTTCTACACTGACTGCTTATCTGCTATTATTATTATTTTTCTTGTTTGCCTTCTTATTTTATTAAATGTGAACGCCATATTTCTTGCAAAATACTATATAACACAAATTTTCTCAAAGCACTGTCCTAAACAGTGTGAGTAAAAGAAAGTGAAGATAATTGACCTGTTTATTGGAAAAAGAGATTTCTATATAATAACGCTTTTACTTCTACATCTTATTTTCTTTTCACACATCACTGTGAACTAAGTTTTGTTTCATTCTAATTTCATTATAAACTGTCTCCTAAAAAATAATTGAATTATACATTCACCGGAAAGTATGTGTTAAAAATGTTTCCTTTGAGCCACACTAAAATATTTGTCACATCTCTATTTGCACGCCCGGAATGATGTCAAATTCTTAAGTACCATAGATTGGTGTAAGTATTTTGAGTAAACATTATCGATTCGTCTTTTGAACTTGGAGAAAGTTCTTAAATAGTTTTGCTTCAAGTTGTGTAAGCGTACAATTTTTTTTACACATGTACTCTATACATGATTATCTTAAGAAGAATATGTTAATGCTATTCTAATGCTAGTCTATGTATGTTTCACTAATATTAATAATGCGAAAGTTTAGTTGTGTGGAGGTTTGTTACTCAACTCTCTTGGATTAATGGATCTGCCAACAAGATACTTTTTATTTCGGAAAACAGTAAAGAAGAACATCAGCATGA
Source organism: Papilio alexanor hazarajatica (assembly GCA_018246295.1). Classification (NCBI taxonomy): domain Eukaryota; kingdom Metazoa; phylum Arthropoda; class Insecta; order Lepidoptera; family Papilionidae; genus Papilio; species Papilio alexanor. Next base: position 1,876 of record DWLR01004813.1, on the reverse strand, counting down.
CGTTCGTGTCGCAGACCTATGTATATCTCATAAGAGTGTAGGTACCATTAATTATATATAAAATAAATTTACTAATAAATGTAGAATTGAACAGACACACAAATATTCTACGTATTGGGGTTGAACTTTGTGTATGTATTGCAGTGCCTAAAACATAAAAATAACTAAAATTTTAGACCTTTTGCGACTGTTTTCCGAAAGAGCGAGGGGCTACCCTAATATGAAATAAACATCAGCATTCACAAATATCAGAAGAGTTTCAAACTACAGATGCATCGCCAGCCCTAATAGTTGTACTAGGGAAGGGAAAAAGAAAATAAAATATGGAGGGGATAGAACATTCAGCATTCCACTGTTTCGAGAGGTATTAAATACTTATATTTAGCACACGCATTCCGTGAGGCAGTGATATCTACCTGAGCCGGTAATCTGCTATCACTGTTAAATTTTCACATTCCAAAATTGATTTGATCAAAAGTGATGCAAGTATTCGTTGTTTCAAATCAATATCTAAATTTTGTAAACAAGGCTAGTACAAAACCTCACCTTTTACGCTAAAATTCGTAAATTCCAAAATATTTGGAGAAACCAAGTTTTTCTCACACATATTAACACTGTGCTTTATCTTATTACAGTTTATACAAAATTAAAAAAATACTATGATAATGTAAAATATTGCACTGGCCGCATTCTATAGTAAGGGACGTTTGCTTACAAAGTTTAGATCTTGATTTGGCACAGCGTATAATTGAATGAATTTAACACGAAGTGTTTGCTATTTTTTCACGATATAGATTATTGCCCTCTTCGTAGAAATAGAAAATAAAAAGTGGACAGAACACGAGAATATGGGAAATTATATGACGGTGACATTGGCCGTAATCGTTTTGACGCCGAGAAAGCAATGGGCGCCTAACGCGTAGTCTCGATAAACAAGTTTACTCGGGATATTTATTCAGATATTTTCACTTATGTAAATTCTATAAATTCACTTGTAGCCTTGTGAATTATCGGCAAATGTAAAGATTATTTATATACCAACAGGCCTTGTTTCTAACAGAAATTTAATTACTAGATACTTAATATTCCTTTTAATAGCCGTTTAACATGGATTTATGTGAAATTACTCTATGAAATATTAGGTACTAATAGCTTTATGTGGGCAGAGGACTAGTTCTGCAGCTACGTTACTACAAAACATTTAAATTTTAGGTTCTTTCCTTTATACTGCCACTCTATTTGGTCTTGTAGCAATAGCATAACGCTATAATATTTTAATTATTGATCTTCAGCATCGAAATAAAATGTGCAACAGCTAAAATATTTAATGTTCATATTATATTAACATCTTTATCGTTAGCAGCCTGTCCACTAGTGGACCTAGGCTTTCCCTAATTCCTTCCACAGTACGCGGATAAAAGATATATTTATAATATGATTTCTTGTTTTGCAGGTCCAAAATGTCGGCACATGTCGCATCTCACATATCAAGGACGACTGTCATCTGGCTAATGCTTGCTTTGGTTAATGTGAGTACAACATAAAACATAATACAAAAGGACTTAACAATATTACGTTAACCCTTGTTATTTATTATTTTTCTGTATCACATTGCACTTTACTAACTTTTGGTCATGCTGTTTGTATACAATACATATCAGTTTATAATCTAGTAAGTACTGCGTCTTATTTATAAGTATGTTTGTAAACTTTTCTGTGTGACTTAATAAAATAAGTAAATAAAATTTAACTTTAAAATATTAATGGTCGTTTTGCTATCGATTAGCTCAGACTTCGCATTGTTATAGTTACTCTCACGAGTATGATACAATAGCATGTGCCCGCTAATTTTTATATATATATATATATATATATA
>DWLR01004812.1:0-11626 GCA_018246295.1 Papilio alexanor hazarajatica | reverse complement strand
GACATCCGCAACACCAGAGGAACTGCAGATGCGTTGCCGGCCTTTAAGGAGGAAGTACACTCTCTGCTTGAAGGCCCTTAAAAACATATGTATCCTATGGGATACGCTGTCAAGAGTCCTTAATAGTACATAGTATTTCAAACTTGTATTTGCTACATTGAAAATTAGAGTGATTTTTGAATACCAGTTCTGGCGTGGATCTGCTAGCAATATCAATGTTGTGTGTGTCTAATGTAAGCACTGGGCGTTTTTCGTTTAATCACTTGGAAACTTCGACTTGGAAAATGAACGTCGTGGAAGAACACCCGCTAAAGTAAATAACAATTGAATGCGATATGAAAAGCTGATTCGTATCAAACTACCAAGGAATTAGCGCCATGGTTTGATGTTAGCATACATTACTTCAGTCTAGGGCACTTCACGGTGTAACTTACAACAATTTTTACGTGATAAAAATTTGAAACACTACATTGCCTACACAAAGTTCGTTGAGTCCAGGTCTCCAGAGTTCTACCGTAAAGTCATAAATGACGTTTCCGTGAGATGGTAGAAATGTATAGAAAATGAGTAAAATATATTTTACCTTAGAAAAAAAATGCTTGAATTTTTCACTACAAAACGAAATGTCATACTTACCCATGATAATTAAATAAATAAACCATTTTTTAACGTTTAATTATTTATTCAATATACAATATTTATGAAAGTATACCTCAAAGATTTTACAAGCCTGGAATTAAAGCGTACCTACTTTTATTTAACCACCGGTGCAAATTCTTATTTTTTTTGTATTTTAACCTGAACAATTCACCTTAAGTTGTAATAGGTCGTATTCCTGGCTACGATTTGCGGCTATTTACTCAAAGGGTCCTTTTTAATGGTAGCCTTTGCATGAATGGTGTGTCCTCGATTCAACCGTGGATGAACATAGACTATATAGAATACAGGCGTGAAGGATGCTACTTTGTATTGTAAGAAGTTATACCGCAGGCGGATCTGGTATATCTGTTACTTTTTTCTCCCCTTTCTCTTATCTACTGCATCTGTAACAATGATTGAACTGAATTAATTGAATAGAATTTGATTATTGCAATGCATCTACTGAAACAAGCAATAGTTAAAAAACCAATAAACCTAACAATAACAATTCGAAGAATACGAATGACACTTGACTCTTCAAAATCGGTCAAGCCGTTTAGGCGACAGGGGGTCAAACAGTGGAATAGACATAGATACATACATACCCAGGAAAACGTATTCCTCCCGTCAGTGTGACAAAAAGGCTGAATCGCTTTTGCTTTAGAGCAAACGAAAAGTACAACTCTTAAATTAAATACAGTCTTTTAATGAACATACACGTGAATAAATTAGCGCAAGTGCTTGCTTTTTTTGTGTTTTAAATGTGTAGCCTGTTATTTTTATGCCAAGCACACCAACGAACTTCTCACAGCCCACTCTAATTACAATCTAGCGAACCTCGTTCCAGGTTATTTATTGTATATTAATTTACATATAAATAGAGAGTTTCTCATTTAAATAGCCATATATTTCTTATTGTTTTTGGTAAAAGTTGATCTTTTTTTTTGTTTTATCTTTGAAGTAACAAACTATGGTATTAAATTTTGAAAATGCGTTTCGTTTATCGACCACCGCATTACGTTTTAACGGTATCCATCCGAACACCCGTCGCGATAAAAAATGGTTGATACAGTTTATCTTTTTCAATTCTGTGTGCCTTGTCGTTGTCTATTTTTTTGCGTATTCAATTATTTACCATGATATACGCAATGGTAAATTCACGGAGGCAATTCAAAACGGATCCTTGATAATCGTGTCTCTGTCAATACCCTATTACAATTATTTAGCTATTCATAATCAAAAGTATTTCAAAAACTACATCGATATCATAGATAAAACATTAACAGTAGTAGAACAATACAGAAAAGAAGAAAAAGAATTAATTTTGCATTATTCAAACATAGCGACTAACGTTTGCAAATATTGGTTTTATTCTGTTTCGATAGCTTCGTCTACATTTCCTTTAAGAGCTTTGTATTTAATGATCTTTTCGTACATTCAAGGAGAATTTAAATTTACTCACATGTTCACCATTACATATCCTGAATGGATAGAAAACCATAAGAATAATTTTTACGTGTATTTATGCTTGTTATCTCTCTCCCTCATTTTTGCAATTTATGCAACCATAGTCTACGTTGGATTCGATCCCTTAATATCAATATTTGTATTACAAATTTGCGGTCAAATGGAAATTTTAAGCGGGCGACTGTTGGCATTAAAAGAAGACACTGATGAAAACGAAATTGTCCAAAATTTTAAATCTATCAATATGAATTTGCAGAGCCTGTACAGGTATTTAAATTCTCAAGAGGTTAATCCAAGATTATTATTATTATTAATTTAAATTTATTTTGTTATTTACAGATTTTTAGATTCCCTTAAATCGAACTTTATGATTTTATTTGAGTATCAGATGAAAGTGGCAGTATTTTTGGTGCCCTTCGCCCTTTTTCAAATATTTCAAGTAAGTCAATGAGTATTTAATGTACTTTTTATGGGAAAAGCTAGCACACTCCCCCTCCTCTTCCTAATGTTATATGATGAAATCAAAAGCTTACAAAATGTGGAATCTATTATATATACGCGATATTAATTCTTAATAAGGATCGTTGATAAGCCTCAAAAAAAAAGGGATCAAGTACTGGAAACAAAAAGCTCAATGTAGGAAGACGTGGTAAAATTTACTGGACCAGATCCACCCGCAGCTGTAGATGATGATAATTGAAGCCTCATGAGTGCGGAAAGCTGACCCCACCACGGGAGAGAGGGAGATAAACATTATTCAGCATTAATTCTCCTTTTAAAACAATAGTAATCTAAAATAATATCTTAATATTTCTTATTTCCATTCCACTTAAGTTACCAACCATGTGTAGGAGTTTGTGCTAGGACATGGTTCCATACAATAGTTGCAAATACAAATTTGTACCAAGTACACATTTTGTACTTATGTATATTATCCCGTTCAAAGGTACGGTTTCGGCGGGAAGTTTTTCACGCAGATATGTGTACATGTTTACATATAGATACATCAATATTGAATTCCACGCGGACGAAGTCGCGGGCAACAGCTATACATAATAAATATAATGTAATATAATTGTATATTTATAATTCTGATAAATAAATCGCGTACATGGCAACGACAGTGAACGAATATACATTTTGTTATTCCTGTTAATGTGGGTTAATTTAGGGAACAATTATGTTATTATTGTAATAACTTTTGTTGTTATTTATATTTCATCTATATTTTCATGTTTGCATTTCATCTTCGATTCTTTTACGAGTTTATTTGTACATTGTCGTATTTCAGTCGCTGTATCGCCTCGAAGTCAACATGGAATTCATTGCCTTTTTATTCTCCTGCACTATTCGCTTCTTCCTATCGTGCTACTATGGCAATCTTCTAATAGATAAGGTTTTGTATACTTTTTGTATTTTTTTATTTAATTTCCTGTATTGCTGAAGAATGATCATTATATCACCTACGCCCATGACTCTAATTTGTAGGTAGAGATCCTAGATTCCTATTTCTACGGTCCTAGCACTTATCTTTCCACTTTTTCTACATTACCACCCCCATTAGCGATTGGAGTTAACAATACGAGGAATATGAAATTGCTCTTTGTTCGAATTGCAGTCAAGACAATTTTTTTTTGTCTTAAATTTGTTTTTAGTCCTGGCGATGTTAATAGAAAAAAATATTATTTCTATGCTTATATCCATCCATCCATCCATCTAGCCTATGATCGTCCACTGCTGGACACAGGCTTTCCCCATTGATCGCATCATTGGGGGAAATGAGCCATAATCGCCACGCATGGCAGGCGGATTGACGATCGCAGTATGTTCCACCGGACTGAGAAAAGGACGCTGCTGCCCGTCCTCCGGTGGTCGTTACATCCATACATGTTCATGCACACAAATGTTTGTCCTGTGTGGGAATCGAACCCACAACGTGAAAGGCAAGCATCTTACTAACCGCGCCAACCGGTCCGTCTATGCTTATATAAAGAGCATATATTTCATTTTGTTAGACTATCTTTTACTCTGTTCTTTTTGTCCACCGAATATTAAAATAATTTCCGCTTTTAAACTTTTTTTGTGCTTGCCTTACTTTTTTCACTTTTGAGATTCAATGAGATCAGTGAAAATATATAACTATTGCTACGAGTATATCTGCTCACTCTCGTAGGACTTTAATTAGGTGTTAAAATTTTGCTAATATCACATTAGTGAATATTATTATCTATTTTGTAGATATCTATGTGTGCATCCAGACAAATAAACCTACTTATGTTTATCAGAGACGTTAGAAATATTTAATATTCTTTCAATTTCTACTGTTTACTGTTGAGCAATAAAATAATAGGTTAGAATTTATTGCAAATAATAGGTTACAACCTATAGTTTTATTGCAAAGCGCAATATGAATTTCTAACAAAACTATGTAATTGTTACTTTGTTATTCTTCCTCTTAATAATTTATGTTGTTGAAGCAATCTTTCGTTGCCGCCTTGTTGACTTCAGTTTTTATGTTACACTTGTCATAACATTGTCTTATCAATATGTCATTAACATTTGAAAGGGCTTTTCGAATTTCCTCTCTTGCTTTACGTTTTAGTGGTATACACCCGAATTTGGAGCGTGATATAAGATGGCTTTTGAAATTTGCATTTTTTAGCATCGTATCAAGTAGTACCACTTTCTTTTTTGCAAATTCCATTATTTGTTATGACATACCTAATAGAAAGTATACGAAAGCAATCAGAAATGGGTCACTTTTAATCGTATCTTTAACCATACCCTACAAAAATATTCTAGCTCTGTATTATAAGAAAGAACTAAAAAGTTGTATTGACATGCTTGATGAAGATTATGCGGCAATCGATCGACATACAAATGAAGAAAAACTATTAATCAAGGAATATTCTGGGAAAGGAATAAGTGTTTGTAAGGTTTATTTTTATTCTGTGTTAATGAGCGCTAGCGTATTTCCTTTAAAAGCCCTCTATTTAATGTTCCATTCTTACACCCAAGGAGAGTTTCATCTGACTCATATATATGACATTACGTATCCAGAACTATTAGAAAAACAGAAGGACGTTATTTATGTGTATTTTTGTTTATTTTTTATTTCTCTCATTTTTACGATCAATGGAAGTTGGAATTTTTTTGGATTCGATCCATTGGTTTCAATATTTGTGCTACATGTTTGCGGTCAGATTGAAATATTAAGTCGGCAAATAATGTCGATGGCTGATATGACAAATGAAAAGGAGATTCTGGAAAATTTAAAGAACATCAATATGAAGTTGCAGCACGTTTGCAAGTTAGTTGATCAAAATATAGTAAAATTATGAGCAGTTACTAAAAAGAAAACTATGACAAAGTTTAGAATTTTTTTTTCAAAATTACAGGTTTTCAAATTCTCTTAGATCAAATTTTATGGAAGTATTTGAATTGCAAATGAAAACAACGATCTTTTTGTCGTCATTTACTCTTTTTCAAATTGTTCAAGTAAGTCAAAATGTACCTATATACTTTGAATAACAATATATAAACTGCTTGGCTCTACTAGAGATCTTCATATCTTTTAAACATTTAAATCGTAAACTGGTGAGTCGTGGTAACCATCTTTACATGAAATATTTTCCGTGAGATATCTCTTGTCCCCTATCATGTAGCCTGCGGGCCCTACTTTTTATTCAGTAAGGCCAACGTTAATTTTGATCAAGCCTGTATTCACAAGCTACACAACAACTACATTTGTTATGTATAGTTTCTCAAGTACTTAGCTAAGTTTTTAATGTATTTTAGTCACTGTACCGTTTCGAAATCAACGTGGAATTCTTGATAATGCTCATCGCCTGTAGTCTGCATTTCTTTATATCGTGCTACTATGGTGATTTCCTAATGCATAAGGTATTGAACATAATATTTTATATATTTTACATCATCCTCACTTGGTTCTTCAGCCATTGGATATCTAAATATTGGATGTAGGTCTCCTCCAAGAATGACGACAAAAATCAAGCCCTGGCCACTGTCATGCAGTACTCCGATCGACTAAACCTTAATCGGATTGAGTCCATCTTGTGGAAGGCATATTAACGCTCCTTCGCTTGGGTATCATTTCTGAAACTTGATCCATCCAACCTTACTCTAAGTCTAAAATCTTATCTTAGTATTTTAAATATTTTATATATCCACTGCTAAATAATAAAAGTAAAAAATAAGGAAATCTGTGATCGTGTAAAATGGGAATCTGTCATCTCTACCTAATAAATACAAGCGGACATAGTCAAGGGTCATTCTAGTCAATTTTGTTTCTGAAAATAAGTGGAACTTAGAAATTTGGTGAAAAAACTACTCAGCTATTCTTATTAAAAAGTGTCAATGTAATAGAGAGAGAGAGAGAGAGAGAGAGAGAGAGAGAGTAAAAGTATTTTTTGATGAAATAGCTCTTACGATCTCTAACTTCAATTGTTGCTCAAATTGTCTTCATTTGCGTCACTTATCGAAATCTCGATTAGTTTATTTATAAAGATTTTTACTGCTAACGTTTTCTCAGGGTATGAAGCTGAGGGAATCAATTTACTGCTGCGGTTGGGAAAAACAGCCCAATATTAAAATAAGGAAGACCGTATTGCTTATGTTGACGAGATGCAACAATCCGCCTAGCATTCGATCTGTATTCTATCCCGTTAACCTGGAGACATTCTCAGAGGTATGAATTGATTTAATCGGAAGACATATCAAACCTTAACTATATTTTTACATCAATAAAATTGATCTCAGTTTGTTATCTTGATTGGTAAAAACCCCAATGAGCGTATCTGGGTTAAGACGTGTTAACGATTTCCAACCATAAATTTAATTACTTTGGTAAATTTACGTGAATATTAATATTTAAAATGCTATTTTACAGGCATGCAGACAATCTTATGCTATATTCAATATCATGAATGCAGCGTGGTCTTAACTATTTTTATATGAAAGGTAGTTGCGTATGTGACTTATATTGCGTTATATGTATCATGTAGGCGCACGCATAGACTATAACAAAATGTTGGTATTCTGGTCTATGAAAAACTGTTATGACTACGAAAACTAACTTCACTTTTGGTATACTTATACTCTTCAGTTTTTGAAATTATGCTTGTTCTTTGTAGATTTTATTCTAGTTGATCGATTATTGATCTCGTTTATTGCTTGATTAACATTGTTTATTGATTAATAAATTTTTAATCGATGATTTTTTTGACGTCTTACTGTATTTATAAGATTTAAGTGTTTCAATACTATACTTGTATCAATAATTTTGAATCTCACTATACTTTGGGTATATCAACTTAATCGGTGGCATATAACTAAGAACAAAATTAAGAGAGCAGAGAAACAAAATGTTATAGCGGTCTCCAACAATCGGGATAAGTGGAAATCCTTAAGCTTTCTAATCCGTTCCTTCCATCCAATCCAGTCCAAAATAAACAGTGGTAGAGTATGATGCAGCAGCAGTTATTGCATAGAAGTACCAGGACCTCAAGAAATACCGGCATGAAATAGATGTAGATGTCACCGACTTGTTGTGAACTTCGTCAATTTATAATTGTACTTGACATAATGTAAATTATCACCAAATTATACACTGAACGATTCATTGATAATTTTACGCATCATATTAAACAATTTTTTTCCGGATTTCTATAATCGGTTCAGTTGTTTTTAAGTTAATCGGGAACAATCGGGAGTAGTGTAAAATTAGCATTGAAATTTTGAGTTGTACATTACACATTTATTTTCAAAATTGTAATTTGCAATAAAAATGCCACAGATCTTATTTGTCAGCAACGCAGTATTGAAGCTACAACGAATAATTCTATTTAACGATTTAATATGATCTATTGCTATTTAGAACCTTGACTGTTTATATGTATGCTAATATAAGCACAAACATTAATTAGTTGTTACATTACAAAATGAATGTAACAGTCTCTTTAAAGGCCATCAATTTAACAGCCCGTCGCTAGGTCGAACATAATAGAAAATGCTCCGATATCGATTGCCATATATGTAGCTTCTCAATGAAATATCTAAAGCTAGATATATATTCAGATGGAGGGTTTTGAAGTTCACAGAGGCATAAAAATATGAAGAAGGTGATGTAAATTTAAATGATTGGCTGATGCCAGCTATGTATTGTTGCAGTATTTTTATATGCTTATAGTAAAACACTGGATTAATTAGTTTTATTTTTATGTTTACTCGTAACTACTGTACGAGTAAATATATTTTATATATAATAGTATCTAGACTTGGAATTATTTTGTAATAGCGTTATGTGTTTGTTAATAATGTCAAATTGTACATTTCGCAGGCATCTTAAAGTAGATAAAAAAAATTCAAAATAAATACAAAACGTTCTAGCCCCTTCAATTTTATACCGACAAGCCATGATCGAAGATGACAGGCAGCGATTGGACACGTGTTTACTATCTGTTCACTTGCGAGGCATTCTCATATCACAAGATTCGACTGGGTTCTTAGTTTGTCAAGGAGGGCTTCTTTTATTAAAGCTCTTTTTAGTATGAACCATTTTAATTTTAAACGCAAACAACTAAAATTATTTAATTTTATTACTTTTAAGATTCAGCTAAATTAATCATAATAAATATTTAGGCTTTTAACTTAAAATACAAACTTCTTAAAAAACAAATTCGAACGTTTATTTATGAAATTGATATGGTGGAAACGGTTTGTGAAAGTTTGTGAACTTAAGAACGTATAAATTAAGACAGTTTTATAATCGATTAAAATATTAACAGCTGCGTTATTAATTTCATGATATTTTTTAAACCATTTTAATTTAGCGTAAACTTGTTCCAAAGGTGGTTCACGAAAGTGACTTTAAAACTTCAACTTTTATTGTTGTGAATTCTGTCTTACTGTTGTGTTGTACTTGTTAAAAATTTGCGAATAATCAAATTATAGACTAATGAAAACTTAAATGAAGTTCTTTTGTACGTAACTTGGGCAGTAACAAGAAGTTATCGACTTGCCAAATTCTTGAAACAACTAAAGTTTATTACTCAGGCAACTCTTTGTTCATAATTAAATTATCCTTTATCGAACTTAATTTTACTCTTTGGAAGTTCCTTGTTTGAGGCTTAATTCTGATAAAGGACCTATAAACATCTGAGTGCTAATATTTAAAAGTAGCTTTTCTACTTGTTTTTCTACATCACTAAAGTGATTTTGATGATTTATACAATTACCAAGAATTGGAAAACTTAAGTGGCAATGGGCCAGACACATTGCTCCAGAACGGATGACCGACGGGGCGGAAAAGTTCTGGAACGGCGGCCACGTTCAAGTCGACGCAGCATAGGTGGGCCTCCCAAGAGATGGACAGATGATGTGTTCAAGGTTACGGAAGTGCACTGGATGAGGGCGGCAGAGGAACGATCTTTGTGGCGATCAATGCGGAGGCCATGTCCAGAAGTAGACGACCATAGGCTGAAATGATGAGGACGATATAATTACAACTAGCTTCACCCGCGGTTTTACACGACGTACCGTAGGGTCGTAATAATAATGGTCGTAGCTTGATGTTGAATAGCCTTAAAAAGCCTTTAGAAATATTACTAAAGTTAAGTTAAAATTTACAGTTAAATATAAATACAATTTAAAGTTAAAGTTAACAGCCCATAACTTGTTAACTGTATATGACATAACTTTTTCCAATATGATTGGAAGTTCCTGAAATTAACGCGTTTAAACAAACTCTTCAGTTTGATTTAATAATAGATGTTATGTTTATATTAAATCAAATGATTTTTATAATATTTTTAAATTATATATACCGCGTTTATATATAATTTATTATTTTTGTTTCCTGTTGCTGAAATAAATGAAAGTACCGTTTTCTAAAATAAATTGTTTTAGGCATTGCTTGGTGTAACTTTAACAATTTACTGCTCCCTCCCCTAGAGGCTAAATAGCGAGGGTCTTTTCGTCCACCAAAAAATTGAAATTGCGCCGTCTCCTACCCTGCAATTTATTTTCTTTACTGCCAAAACCTTAGTTGACAAAACTCGTCCATCTTATTTTAAATTACTAACGAATTGCTACGTTCTATTTTGTATATTTTTGTTGCAATAGAAATACATAAAATATTTATAAAATCCACTTTTAAACAAGGCATAAGATGTGTGATGTGTGTTTCAATTCCACTTCAATCTTGGCCAAGACCAAAGATACGTAGTAAATCTTTAGACGCGTAAATATTAGTGTCTTTAAAACTTATATTTTCTCATTTACTATTATTTAAAAAATGTACAACGTAAAACTCGGCGTTTATGATCTAAATATAGCACACCAGCCTCCCCGTTTCGTATAGCCTCCACGGAAAGTCGGTTCCCAATTACAACCTACTTCCTCATTCGCGATAATTTATTACAAACAACAAACGCCCTGTATAGCATTAAATCTCCATAATAAATAACAATTGTTTTTTAATGTCTGAAGTTATTATTAAAGTTGAAACATCCATGTTTTCATTTTTCAAAAGAATAATAGGGAACGGTAATAAAATTTAATCTTAGTGGTAGAGTAAAAATAGTAAATAAAAATGTATAATGAAAAAGTCATGTGATAGGATCTAAACTTAATTATATAAAACGTGATCGAACATGAACTTGAAATAAAAAAATAGTTTCATTTATTTATATCCTACATTGTTGATAATCTCTCACAAATTATATAATTGTCGTGTTGTGTCGCGTCGCGTCGCATTTGTCTCATGTAGGACAACGCCTTAGCGAGGCGAGTGATAGGTCAATTCTATGCTATTTAATCGCCTTATTAATGTAATTTCAAAATTACATATGCGCTACTTTTTGTGCAATACGCAACTGAAGTCAAAGCAAAGGAGTTGTTACTCGTAATGCAACTTTACCTGTGTTTTTAATTAACTTAACTCCGGTAACCTGTAACGTATTTATTCCTATTTATGCGTTTGCTGTTGTGTTTTAAACTTTGTTTTTCTATGTATTTTAGAAGTGTATTTTTAACTTGTAAATTTGAAAGCATCGCTGAAATGAAATTTATATATTTTTCATGAAGTTCAAAATCTTTTATGCAACCACATTGCTCCAGTGAGTTGGTCGAACTAAGAGAATATTTAAGGTGGACGTAACGTAGTTTTCACCAGAATTTATTTGGAGAATTGTAACTGGTGGGACCCCTCCATCTTTAAACATTAGTTTGTAGAATCTTATAACACAATAGATTACTGAATTTACTAGATTAAGTTCATATTGTCTTGAGGTAAGCAGGCAAGGGTATTTTTTTAATGTATAAATTATTGTTCCCCCTGATTTTATTTGGCGATGAAATAGAAAATGGTACGCATTATACTCATACGTACTGTATTTTATTATAGCATTAGTTTATTCACTCTTCTGTCGCGCCGCAGGTCGTGGGTTCGATTCCCACCCAAGACAAACATTTATGTGCATGAACATGTCTGTTTGTCTTG
>DWLR01004811.1:0-11627 GCA_018246295.1 Papilio alexanor hazarajatica | reverse complement strand
TGATTCGATTTAAAATCCCTTCATTATTGTGTCGGTTGAGCAAAGTAACACAGCAGTCGACGCGTGTTTGCAAGTTCGATCCACTCAATTCATGAGGTACCCATCATTCAAGTTTTTTTACTTTCCCGATTTGGTTCAAGTGGATTAATACAGTTTTATCACTTACTCCGAAGTCTGCAGCTATCTCTGAAGTGTTTTGTGATGGATCCGCTTCCACAATAGCCTTTAATTCTTCATTTTCCCCTTTGGTCTCCGGCCGTCCACGGGATTGGTTCTGAAGGTCGAAATTTGCAGAACGAAAATGTTAAAACCAAAAACGTACCGTGCTTTCTTTTGCGACACCGGCGCATTCATCAAAGTCAGCACGACAAGACGCTAATTTCATATGCAAGGACCTAATATAATGATTGGTTTTTAAAACTCTACAATCACCATGGCCATCCACGTGTTTAGTAAAAGGTTTTACTCCTTTAACCATTGAGAAAATTTAACTTTTAAGAAAAATATCACTTTACACTGTGATCTAGAACTTTAGAAGAAGCCAACTTCATAAAAATTTTGCTTAGAGTATTATCATGTCTCTCGGATTACATTACATTTTTACATGCAAATACAAAACGGTCAATTTTGTTTTAAGATAGTATTAACAAGAGCCATCGTCTTTAATATTTTAGTTATTGATTGCAAAAGTGCACCGTGTACATCCGATAAATATTTGTATTAGAGTGCAGTGCAGCAAATATTTTATATTTCGAACACTATTTCCTGTAGTACCTCTACAGCGGATATAACTCGGAGAAATATTAAGTCTGCCCGAACGTCTGAGCGGGAGACTCGTTATAAAATAATTTTAATGTCCTCCAGAGGCCAATGAAAAGTTCTAGGAGAGCGCTCAGCCATTTCTGTTATGAAGCTTAAAACGTAGCTTTAGTGCTGAGAATAAAGTGAGATATTGCATTTAAAATAGCGCATTCTTTTTACTTCGTTTCTTAACAGCCGCCGTTATGACACGCTTTCATAATATGTGAAAGCTGAGCTTTTTAGTGACAACTTTGTTTTTCTTTATTTACATATTTCGATAACCTATTTAAGATCGTGTTTAAAATTCAATGTGACTTCCTCTAATTCCATTTACTACAATTATTAGAGTCAGTAATACTATTAGATTTTTATAGCATGTAACTTATTTCGGGGAAAAAAATAAAGTTTTGGACCTTTTTAATGTTTATTTGCAATAAAAATTAGAGCAGATTATTTAGATAATTTAAGTAACATTTAAAACTGTAGTAATCAAATACATAAAATTTCGAAAAATTAACTTTTTGATTTAATCCACCGAAATTTGTAAGCGAGACTGCTGAAGTTAATGAAACGAAGAAATATTATGTATACATACATCTAGGTACATATTTTTGTTTTAATGCTCAACTGTAATTTGGCTTATTGGTAAATACTAAATTCTATAGCGAAGATAAAACTGAATATCATATACGAATAAATTCTAGAGCAGTTCGTACCGAAAATATAGTAATAACTTACTCGAATACCGAATCGTAAACAATTTTGTTATAAGTAATTTCATTGTGAGAAAAATAAAAGTGAATATGTTTCATATCTTTATTTCGTTGGCTGGAGACCAGTTTGCAATCATAAACATTGCTTTATCTCGTTGCCTTATTTTTGTATAGCTTTTACGTACGTTTTAAAAATAGAGACAACTTGGGTTCGGGTAATTTGACCAGTGTGACTTATGTATCTACTGGACAGCTTTATATGTCTAGACAACGCAAAACATGAAACATAAGGACATATCTTTGACTAAATAGACTACAAACTATTAATTTACATCCTGTTAAATATTTTTGATGTTGGACATTTCACTTAAGTTAGTGCTTATAAAAGGCGCACCTTTTAATGAACCAAAACTTTAGACTTTGCGATAGCCTTAAGTTTTGGTTTATTAACACTCTATTGTTATTTTAAAACAAATGTACAATGAACTTTACAGGAATTATAGCAGATGGATAGTAATAAATATAGAGAAGTTACGAGTATTAATGGTGTCATTAACCAAACGAATCTATCGCGATTCACTGAGCGCCGACAAATAAACAAAATGTATTTGTTCGTTTTGTAAATACTGTAAAATCCTACCTCCTACCTCTATTTGCATTAATTAAATCCTACCTCTATTTGCATTAATTATTCATTGTATAGTTAAATTGATATATCCTTCACTGTAGGAGTGCCCCGAAGTTTTAACGATTCAGTAAGTTATTTATCACAAAAACGGCCGACCAGACAACGAAGCGCGGTATCAAAGCAGTCGGAGGCAACGCAGACTCACCACAAGATAGTCCGACGATCTTGTCAAGGTTCTGAGAGTTCACTAGATGGGAGCAACCGACCCAAACAGCAAAGAAGAAGCCTGCGTCCAACAGTCTACGTCACACGCAAAATAGATCTTTACAAATCGTTTTCATACATTGTAAATTTAAGGATAATAATAAAATTAAGTACCCTAATTATATTTTAATTTGATTTGTGATATATAGCAAATATTTAGTAAAGTAATAGACAGACAAGCGGCAAACGTGTTTGAGTGCTAATTTGTTTTAATTAATATTAAAGTCGTTATTGCTGTGCTAACAATGAGCGCGGCGAATGCGGTTTGTTTCTTCATTATCTCGTTCGACGCCACAATGGATGCACCTTTTAATGACGTCACCAGTGCGCCATAATTACCTCGCCGCTCTCGTACGCTATTCTTAATGTTGTAACATCACTTCTATATATTATTTGCATCAATCTTAGTCCGATGTCATAGGCTTTTACTAAAAGTGTAGAAGTAGAAGTATCTCGTTAAATAATCTAAAAAATAAACACGTATATTATCGACATTCGTTGTAGTAAAGTGTCCAAAGGTTCTGAAATTTTCATATCATCAACCGGTAGGTCAAACACACTATTGCTATCTACTGTTTTGCGCTAGACATTATAACAATCAGCATTGTAACATGTAATAATTAGATATTTCATTATCCAAGCGATTTATTTATTTATTAGGTGAAAGACATTTCAGTATTTAAATTTAATTTACATTTTACGACACAAGTTGTTTGTTGGTGCATGTATGTGGCTTTACAAATATATTACAAAATTCATTTGACTGACTTTAATATGTTGACTACGGAGCAAAAAGGATACGTGCTTAGGTTGAGGTCCCGAAAACTCTGTTAGGAGCAACGAACCGTGCTAGCTAACCTTTCTTTACGGCTTTCGAGGGTAAATTTTCCTGACGTTTGCCTCATGGCTTTACATTTCAGGCAATTCAACGAGCATTTTGTGAGATGTTCGTATGAAAGTAGTAATAATTCGCTCAATAAAACCTCTTTTGTATAGTACATCGTTCAGTGTATGGAACTAGAATATCGAAAATTTCAATTGGCTTATATAGTCCCCCGTTGCGTCTGTCTGTTCGCAATAAACTCAAAAACTAGTATGGTGGTATATTCCTCTTTTATAAGTCCGAATTGGCATATATATCTTCTAAATCCTTTACAATTGACTCACAATAACTATTTTTACATTTTTTTCTAATTCAGTATTAATATTCAATAACCGACTTCGAAAAAAGGAGGTTCTCAATTTGTTGGAAAGAGGATTTTCGCAAGAACCTTGGGTTCCAAAGATATACAGAAAACTGACATATTGACATACTTAAGACAATCTCTGTTTCGATTTAATGAACATGTAATGAGGCATAGCGTGGCTACAGATGTCTTAAATTATGTTCCCGCCGTGTTTCTAATTCTTCTGACTACATTTTTTTGTAATGTCTGCATATATAAATGAAGCATTTTCTATTTCTTTTATAAAATAATCTAAAAGATCAATTAAAAATTGCACTTTATTCAGGACACAAGTTTTTCGAATTCAGTATTAATATTTATCGAAATAAATAACCTAGAGCGTTATAATGTACATTATAATTGTCCTTAACATTTTATTATTTTATCATAAAGTTTGGAAGATAAAAAATAATGAAAACTACTCGTAATCGAAAATATTACAGCCACAATGAAATACACTCGGCGCAGGGCTCGCGGACAGGGCGCTACCGTGTTTATACTGTAAAACCAAGTCTGTTGTGTTTGTCGACTTTTGTACAGTTTTTAGTTTTTTTTAATAGACGGGGAATAACAAGGGCGATTTTAGGTAATTAATTAAGCTTATAAATTGGTAATATATATAGCAAATTTATAAGTCAATAGCAATATATAAGCTTATAGCTTATAGTATACTGGCATGTGACACGTCAGAAAAAAAATATTGTAATATGCTTTGCTACCCAAGCGAAGCCTTACTTAAACTTTAAACACTTTCCTAGTGTTAAAGAGTTGTAAGCCAAGTACACGCATGTTTTGCCCGATATTTAGTTAAATACTTCAAAATATACCAATCTCGCAACATATTGAAAAAGTTTATGTTGCTGGTTTTTCTACTGCATGCCTCCAATATTCAATACTATTTAAGCCGGGCTTTTAAATTTAATTTCGGTATAATTTTGTTGATTCATTGTCACTACTAGCGCTTGTCAAATAACGCCTCTGGCGGGTGAATTTTATTGGGGCCGTAGTAAAAACATTAAAACATTTCGTGTTATTATTTTAATTGGTCCGCGTGCTGTTTTCTGCGTACATTCACTTAAAATTGTTTTAATTTTCCTTTTGCATTTTACTCGCTTTAATAAAATGTTACATTCATGACTACGAGTAGAAGTTTATTTATTTGTTTGATGAATCCAATAATCATAATACGTGGGATATTCAAAAAGTTTTGCGAAAATAAAAAATGAAAAACTATAGGTAAGTATTTTTTTATGAAATCTTTTCAAAGTACTCTCTACCAGCCTCTATACGAAGTTTCATGCGTCTGAATCAATTTTCGAAACACTTTTTCCAGTCCGCCGCAGACACCTTGTTGACGAAAATTGTATCCTTTTGAGCTGATTTTTTATTTTCGGGAATAAGTAGTCACATGGTGCAAGGTCAGGGCTGTAAGGAGGGTGACCCAGGAGTTGGACCGGCGTGCTGTGGACAGGAACGAGGGTCTTCCTGGAGGAAGACCCTCGTTTTGACCGCGGTGTGTGCGGGTGAATTGTCGTGGTGGAGCAGAAGCCCACGGAGCCTTGTGTCGCTTGTTACTGACAACAGAGAAAACTTCTGCAAAACATTAGATAGTATATCATTCGGTGTTGATGTTTCTTTGGTTCCGGTAAAAGTATTGATACCAAATAGCCAGTCAAATTGAAAAAACTCGCGATCAAAATCTTCCCTACCCTTCTAGATCGCTTCACTTTGGTAGGCGTTGATTCGTTTTGAAACACTCAAACCGTCGACTGGCGCTTCGTTTCTGGATCGTACTGATAAATCCAGGACTCATCTGTACCTGTAATAATGTCGTAAACAAGCCGGGCCTGCTTCAAATTTGTTGATCATATCAAGGCACACGGGCCTGCTTTTGAGCATCGGTGAGGTTGTGCACCCAGCGTGAAACTATCCTCCTCACTTGTGTAGAATATGTGTAGAATCTCGTGAAGGCTTCCCGATCCTATCTGCAGTATGTGCTGAATCTCCTTATATGTATATCGCCTATTATCTTTGATTAAATTTTTCACTGCTGGCATATTTTCCTCCGTAACAGCCGTCAAAGGGCGACCACTTCTTTCTTCATCCCCCAAAGTTAGTCGACAACGCTTGAATTCGTTATACCAACGAGACAAGGTTACCTTGGAAGGGCCTTCATCCATGAATATCATTTGAAGTTTATCGTACGATTCGTCCGGTTTTAGGCGACACTTGAAATCGTAAAAAATCATAGCGCGGAAATGGTCCCGGCGCAGATACATTTTTCAATGAGATACGATAATATAATTTAGCTTGCAAAACAATGTGTAGGAAAATTTTGAAATTGGAACGTACCTCATTTTACTTATAAATAATGATAGTTTCAAAATACATTATAACAGATCAGTCTCTCATACAAAAACACTTTTTTTCGCAATACTTTCTGAGCGGCCTGGTATAATAAAATTCTATTAAATCGAACTATAATTTTTTTATTAATATTCACTCTTACTCAGGACTATGGTCAATATGAAATCTCATTTAATGATCCAAAATATTCAGAGAAAACTTGTCCGTAAAAACTACTTAGATTCAACTTGAACACCACTGTGCCATTTCTGGCCTCAAGCTAAACTACTATCTGTACTTAACATAACCTAACATCCCTGTTTTTGATTTTGAAGTGCGTTATGCTGCTGATAATTATTAGTCTCGCTGCATTTTTAAATATATAAATTGTTTTCGCTAGTAAAATTATATCAGCCTTTGCTGGTTTTTATTTGCAAATATATTAGTACATGAAACCGCGTCAATCGACCTTTTGGAATGTAATGAACGATACGTTTAACGATATACTCTTTAAGTGTTCTGAACGACAAACCTAGAACAAACATTAAACCCTTAATGGAATAGTTTATTATATGACGATATACTATTTGTATGATGTATGATGATGTTTTTCTATTTTTTTTATTCCTTTGGATGATGCGATAGTCATAGCAGAAAATTTATCGTTTGCCTCCTACATAAAAAGCTACGAATTCAAATAACTTCTAGTTAGTGAAATTAATTCGCTTAGTTTGATCAATTTCATTTAATGACTAACATGGGTTACTGGTTGGCAGCTTCGCTCGAGAAGATAGATATGAGAGACAAATAAAAACATAAAATATTTATAAGCTAGGTTTCTTGCTGATGAGTTCTCTATGGGAGAAAGAAGTTTCGAAATAGGTTCAGTAGTTTTTTTTAGACTGTTGACACACGTTTACCTGGGTGACATGTTCGCTGAAAGAAGTCTTTCGTTGTTAATATCGCTAGTTAAAGAAGTATTTGAAGCTAAATTATATCGCAGTGCACATATAATGCTTTCATCCAGAATCGTTTAAAGTAAGACAATAGTACCTTGGAAGTAATTTATAACACTAAGAAATATTTATGAGTACAGTTATTTATAAATACAGTTCTTTTAAATGATGAGATAATTTAAATGTTCGTTAAGTTGATAGCTTAATTGCAATTAAAGTATTTGTTAGAACACTGAACATAATGAAGGCGGGGCGTTTATTCATTGCTCGTGTACGGCTGCACCATTTTGTGACGCAATCAAAGAGCCCTCACTACTAAACGACCATTACTCGTAACTGGCGACAATTGTTTGTGTACCGTTTTTCTTTTACGTACACGAAATATAGCTCTTTTATTGAAATTTCAAATAATATCGCACTTTACAACTGCATACTTTGAGACTGAATATATTAGAATAAAGGTAATGATGAATGCGGTGGTAATATGAATCTCGTACATTATTTGCTACACTTAAGTGGTAATGGGCCGGACACATTGCTCGGAAAACGAATGGCCGATGGCCAAAAAGGTCTAGAACAGTGTAGGTAGATAAAGGATAACGTAGAGTAGGTAGAGCTTCTATAACCGACTACTAGTCAAAGCAGCAGGCGTCCATTAAATGAGGCAGGGACCAACCTTTAGTACAATTTATGGGGGAGGCCTACGTCTAGCAATCGACTTTTCTCTACAGATGAAGATGACATAACTATAGAAAATGGCATTGGTACACGCTATCCGATTAGAAATGTGATTTTCATAAAATTGTGTATTATATATTAATATAATATTAATATTAATATTTTTATGGAAATTGTCTGTTTATTTATAATGCTATGATAAATGTTTTCAAATCGTGAATAAACTTGATACCAAATTCTACATCCTATATTCTGAAACACAGTCGTTTAATATAAACAATACGAGTTTTCGCTTAAGCCGAATCATAGACGTGTCGCGAACACTCGCGTAGTTAGTTTACAAGCGACGTCAATTCTACGTAACAAGTTTCCCCATTGAATTTGTAAACCGGCTTTTGAAATACATCACAAATTGGAGCGGGCGCATTGTGAGGGCGCGGCTTTTGTCGAGGCACATCAAGACGCGTCTTGTGAATACATAGAGATGCGTGCTGTGAATAAAATGATTTCTATTTGCAATTGTACATACCTTGTAAAGCTATATACGCGCGAATTGAAAAATCTCTACAATAAGATGAAATAGAGTTGAAAGCAAATTGTAGATTGAATGAAACTTGATGGCAATTCTTTATTATGAATGAAGAAAATATCAAATGACTATTAAAAATAATCTTTTTTTACAGGCAAAACGAATCTAAAAAAAATAGAAAGGACACAATAACGCAGGCAATTGGTTGCAGTCTTCGCTGCATACGCAGGCAAGTGGTTACAGTCCTCGCACTTCAAATGTTAAAAAGGGGGAAAAATCAACATTTAAATTTTCATTTGAAAAATTTGCATATTGTAAAGTTTACAAATGAAGACATCACGAAGACTTCGTTATAGCTCAGGATGGGGTCTACGGGATTTTGCTCATTAGACGAATCTCAGGAACATAAACTCTACTTCACGCCTGTCTTCTATAAGGAGTAGTAGTATTGGTTCTGCAAAATGTTATGTGTTATTTATTAGAACAATCGGCATGATTGTCAATTGACTAATATTAATTTTTACTAATATTAATAATTACTATTTACTAATTTTAGTAATGATTTAGTATTATAAATATCAGTAGTACACTCTGACTTGGAAAAAATTTAATATATGATGTGTTTTGTTGAAGCTATTTTCCTGTATCATGTTGAGCCGGTGACGTAACCGCCGCGCCCTCTGTCAACAGCCTACAGATAAAGCTTATTGTTTCTATAAGGCGGCACTAGGAAACGAAACTCATGTCTACGAATAAAAAAATGTTAAGATATTTCAGTGCGTCGAGCTATTCTCCGTTTTTTGTTTTGTTTTTTAATTCTTCTTATGAGAATAATCTTATATGTAAGATTTAGATATATGAAATTTAGTATGATACAATAATAAAGTTAATGATACAATAATGAAGTTAATAATTACAATGTTGGGAAGGTCAAATTTAGTTTTAAGTTTAATTCACCTGAACTTGTTTACGTCCAATTGCCAGATCTAAAATTGTAGTGGTAAAGATTAACTATTTTATATGTATGCTTTATACATAGTAATCAAATATATCAAAAAGGAAAACAATAAAGAACAGGGACGTCTGTGTTTAATTGCGTATATGGCTACTTTGTATGATTTGATTTTGACTAACCTAGAGCCAGGTAGCTGTTGCATGAATGGTCCGACTTTACAGGGTCCACGACAACACAGGCTTGAAGAAGAGAAATGCGGAAGAGTAACTTTTTGTCTTCGTTATTCCATCTAGTTTCTTTCTCGTTCCTACATAAATATTAAGATAGTCACTTTTTCTAACATAAATTTCAACAGCCTCAATATTAACGGGAGTACTTTAGTACGTTGTCGAGAAATTTACTCAGCGGCTTACCATAGTTCACCTTTGGTGTGTGTCCAAGCCTTTGCGCTGCACTGCGGATATATGCCTATTTTCGAAAGCTTGGTGAGCTGCGCGCGTACTTTTTGTAGAGTTATCGTTAGAGATTAGTACGATAATCAAGGTCCACGCACGAGCCACGCGCGCTCCTTCTACGCGCCGCTCGTGAATAGCTCACGAACGCTTGTTGACTAAAAGCAAGTAATAAAAATGAGGGGTAAAAAAAGCAGTGAATCGACTTGCATGAACGCGCCCTACAAGCGCGCGGTACTCATGCATTCGCCGAAGTGGATGCACCACATTTAAAGGAGAAATATAAAAGGAAAATGATGTCAAAAGTTCATATTACATATTTATGTCTTGTGTTGTACTCGTATCTACTAAGATAGTATAACGATTTTCTCCATGTTCTCGAATATTGTCTCAGTCGGCAAACTACTGCATTGCTATATTTGTTAAGTAGCCCGATTCCATATTCAGTGCGGAATATCAACACATTTTGTAGAGAAATGTAAGAAGCAAAATATTTAATTAAGAAAAGAAATAGTATTACCTTTCTTTACAGCAAAATAAACATTTCTTTATAGCATGCCACTCAATTTACTTACCATTTATTGGAAAGCTCTGTAAGTCTCGAGCACTTAGAGGAAATGGATTTTTTCTTTTATGTTTGCGCAAACAGCCTTTCAATATGAATGGGAATTAAATGAGCAAAAACAATAACACCAATGACATACGTCTTTATTCCTTTTGGGGTAGGCAGAGGTAACAGGGCAATAATATTAGCACATAATCATTTTTCAAATAATTTTCTAGTAATAAATGTACGGTCTATTAGTACAAGCCCGATATTCGTTTACTTTAAAACATCTATAATAGGAGTACAACAATAGGGACAGAAAATTTATTAAATGAAATGTTGAAAAAATCAATAAAAATGTTTTTTTTTTGTATATGTTTAATAGATTTCTCAATTTAAACCCCACGTTAACCCAGAGGGGTAGGCAGAGGTACGGGTACTTCTTATATCGCCTTTATTTAGAATATCATTAATTTGATCGATACAAGTTCTGGATCGCCCCAATCTACTCTGCCACTCAATTTTGCGACATGGATTTGTCTTGTCAGTCTCTTTTCATTCATCCATTCAATATGCCCAAACCGACGAATCTTACCTTTTACAATTCTATTTAAAACATCTCTATTCAATTGCTATTTTTAATCCTGTCATTCAGAGTCGCCTGTCACGCCTAGCATACTGTTCAAGGATCTCAACGGCATCAAATCTTACAGTCCTACAGACACAATAAAATATTTATTTCTGTACAAAAACCTTAGTTATTTAAAGCTGAACAAATTGGTAATTTATGTGTGTCATTGATTATTATTTTAAATACGTTAACCGCACTTCGTAAGTCATTAGTAAGAATGTCGAGGATGAACAGTGATAAGGCACTTATCTCCTTCCTTAACCAAATGGTATCGCGTCTATGCTACACAACAAACCTAATGGTTTTACAATTGAAACTTTACGAGAGAAATTAAACGTTTTCGTTACGTATCGAAAAGTAGTAAACGACAAATTTATCATGTATTAAGTATTTTACTTTTGTTTGCAATATCCCATCTCACAATAACTTTAAAGAATTTATGACCATATTTATATTCAAATCTTGTACACCCAGACCATGCAAAAAATCCTAGAGTAAACATATTATTGGATACATATTATTTTACAATTATTCTAGTAAATACTAATAATAATCTCAGAATTTTAAATGAACAAACAGTTTATACAAGACCCAATCTAGTTTAATTTATTCGATCATTTCTGATTGTCTCAATAAATCGTCCTCGGGCAGAATACGACGTCGTTAATGATTTCAATAAAATAATTATGTCAATGCGCAATACACAGAGCGTGACGTGCTATAGATAGTTCAACTAAAGTTGGCGCGTTGGGTTTTGTGTGCGAAGTGTTTCTGGAAGACAAGTACGGCAGCACCGTGTCAATTGCATACAAGTCAAAGGTAACATACGAGGGTGGATTGAAAAGTACTCGGCCTAACACAGATCCATTCAATTCTAAAAATCAAATCTACCCACATTATT
>DWLR01004810.1:0-11628 GCA_018246295.1 Papilio alexanor hazarajatica | reverse complement strand
CGATTATGGCACATTCCCCCCAATGATGCGATCAGTGGGGGAGGCCTATGTCCAGCAGTGGACGATCATAGGCTGAGTTGGTGGATATAAAATAGTTCTTTGAATTCTATATAGTTCCACTACTTGATTTAGTGCGATTCAAATATAACAGGTCTAAACGTGATAAGTAGGTAGGTATCTTTTCAATCGTAAAGTAAAAAGCTATTAAATGTTTTAATTCTATGTTAAACCGATGTAATCGTATTCCGCTATAAAGAAAATGTACGATTCATTTACGCTGTCGCTACGCTAATCAAAAGTCACCACTTCACGGCTTTTTCCAACGGCGTCTAACTCTTCGACAAATATTAGTCGACGCTGTCACCTGAAGACCACACACAACAGTCTCATTATTGCCACGGCAAATACTGGGTTTTATTTTAATTTAACCTTTACAATAATTCAGTCGTCATATGTCGTAAATAATATACGTTTATATAAGATGAATAATTATTACGTTAGAGATAAGTTTCTGCTTTATAATAAATAAATACGTACTTAAAATAAATAAAATCAATTTTTACTAGTTGTGTTTGCTTTCATAGTGATAATGGCTTTCCCGTCAATTTTTGCCGTCAATTCCAGCAATAAAAGCAACAATATCGGAATGGCTGGCGCGGTTGGTAAGATCCCCACACCCACAACATGCGGCGTGAAAGGAGAGATCCTTTCCCGCCACATGTTGCGGGTTCAATTCACACCCCGGACAAACATTTGTGTGCATGAACATGTCTGTTTCTCCTGTGTCTAGAAGTAAAAGACCACCAAAGGACGGGCTGCAGCTGCGAATTTTTCTCAGTACGATGAAACACTGCGATCGCCAACCTGCCTGTCAATGGAAGGGGACACGGCCTCGACATCTAAGTTCTTCTTTCCCGACGCTGATAGCACCTGCGCTGCACTCCGTAGGCTTGACGTGGACCCGTGCTGGCTCAGGTTTTGACGGGGGACAGGGGGTTCTCAGAGTACTTGAATCGGTTCAAGTGCAAGGAGAACCCCTCATGCATCTGTGACCCAGCACGGGACGAATCCGTGCTGCATATATTGGTAGAATGTCCGGTCTATGCTTTGCTTAGATCTGAGACAGAAATTAAAATTAGATCAAAAATATCCAAAGATAGTTTAATTAGTTTTATTAGAAATAAGAAAACAAAAGAAACGTTTATAAAATATTGTTCATCCTTGGCTCTGAAAGTAATAAAAAGAAATAAAGTATAGATATTAAGAACAGAAAGTGTAAATAGAATTTAATTTAGTAAAATATTGTTAACATTTTTATATTTTTAATAAAGAAATAAAAAGAATAAAAATAAATAAAAAAAGAGAACAACGTCCCTGATCCACCCAAGTTAGGGGTTCGAGAGGGCGGCATAGCGGCGCCCAAAAAAAAACCTGCCTGTCAAGCGTGGCGATTATGGCATATTCCCCCAGTTATGCGATCAATGGGGGAGGCCTATGTCCAGCAGTGGACATAGGCCTCCCCCTATGCGATCGATGCGATCAATGGTGGACCATTGATCGCATCATAGGCTGAGATGGAAACAACATTGTATTTAAGAGCCCCACTTCCTTTCCAACCCATCCTTCTTCATAACGTTTCTTATTACAGTAAATATTAGTGGTCCTTTAACATCGAGTGAGACGCGCGCATCTTTGCCTCTTTCATAAAAAACCTACCATCTTAAAAACTAAGATTAATACAATTAGAGGAAGATATAAAATAATTGGATACCTCGCGATAGTCTATAATTGGACCAGTTAGTTATTTTGGAGGCATTACTAATACCTACATTTCTATAGATACACAGCACGCACCCTTTTTATAAGGGATTGTTCCTATGACAATAAAAAATCGTAATGCTTCTGCATAACCTTCTTTACAAGTAAGAAATGCTTATAAATTCAACATTTTAAGATTATAAAGGTATTCTTTGCATAATTACAAATACGTAAAATGTCCTTTTATTACTTTTAAATGATAAGTAATCTATGTTTTTGTAAATAACTGTAATTACCGATGGCGTTTCGTTCGAAATTCGGTTTGGTCTTATCAAATCGAAGTCGTTCACCTCACGGTCGGCTCATTAACAATTTAAATGTTCAAATTAATTATACTCGTTGTTAAACGCTTTCACGTTATGTTGCGCTATTTTCCAATTCCATTTGAGATAATTAAAACAAGATTTTTATTAATTTTATACAAAGGTTATCCCTTAACTAATGATAGCTAGTCATTTTCCCTTCTGCTTTCATTCAGCCTTCTTCCCTAATCAGTTTCCTGATCATCATGATACTAAGCCATAATTTTTATTTACATACATGTTATTCTGTAGAGACTAAAGTCGTAACTATTCGGTCAAGTCTACATAAAATAATGAATGTAACGTTTTATCATTTTCTTTCTACTAAAATGCTAATATTTAAAAACCACAATTAACTAATTTCTGATTGAAAAACAAACATAAAAACGACACAGAAAAGTATAATCACCCATTGTTAAACTGTTACGTTGTCAGAACCAAAATGTCAACACACTCATAAATTTTCTGAAGTAGACCCTACCGTTGCATTGTCTGACCAGTCAAAACATGACGACTGTCTTATCTGTTTTCTAAAAACAATAACAAAACAAAAAAAAGAAAGGACTCAAGAGAAAAAAAAACGTATCGATGTCCGTGCGTCCATTCGAGTCGAACATAATTTCGTAACAAAAAGATTATCCTTTTTTACGAGTACTCAATACGTCCATTCCATTTCATATGACGCCTCGTTAAGAATAAGGCGCTTTAAGGCTAACAATAAGAGACACCAACAAAAGCTCCACAGACTTAAAATAACACTTTTTCAAGTTTTTCTCTATTGCTTTTATTCTAGCAAGTAAACGATGGATTTGTTCCCAATGGTTACAGTGGCGCTGCTATAGTTGTTAGCGACCGCAAATTTGTCAGACCACCTGGTAGCTAAATGAAATTTATAGCCCTAAAGCCGGCAAGAGGACGTGCGCCGTGCTATTGCATAATCCTTGCAATTTATGGCGCTTTTTTGCTTGTTTAATATGTTTACATTTTATTATACTTACCTTCTATAATTTAGAATAATCGTTTTGATTGCAGGTAATATTTCTGCTAATTGATATCTGATAATACAAAATACATGTTATGTGTTTAATTCTATCTTTGACCTTGATCTTGCACTTGTCTTTTAATCTCTTAAAATGTAAATAACAAAGTAATAAACAAAACTTATCAACAGGAATTGGGCGTTCTAAATTAGGAGGTCTTTACTTTAAGAATTGAAGTTGTGATTTTATTAGAGCATAATTACTCGTATCGAATTTTGTATAACAATTAGGCAACGGAAACAGTCCGCTTCAAATCAATATAATCGATATCAGAAAGATCTTGTATATCTCAAAAATCAATCACGCCCATAGAAGTTTGTCCTGGTCTGTATTCAAAATCTGCACGTGAGGTAAAGGTCGGCCCTTGTATTAGAGAGAGGAAATCCGGACCCTATTGTTGAATACAACACTTATGCACTTTACCTGACCGATCGCGAAGGTACCTTTATAGAAGAGCCGCGGTAGCGTCTTTTTTACGTAATTACACGGTGTCAGAGACTTATTTATAGACCTTTAAAAAAATGACAATGAATTTTTAAAAAAAAATGCAAATTCTGTAACCGTCGCGATGCCAGTCGTATTTGCATTTAAAAAGTAAGTTTAATTTTCTCACGTTAGCTACTTTTTTTGTAAAAATTTTAATGAGGGTTTAATTTGAAGTCCTCTTTGGGGTTTGATTTCTGCTTTTTTCACTGTTTTTTTTTTATCGAGCAACGTTGTTTAAGAAAACAGTCTCGTAACACGGTTGTCGCAAAAAATTAATTTTGTTGTTTGATTTATTCACCTTTCACCGTAGCACTCCGAGTAGTAGTTTTTTTTTTTTTAATCGGAAGTGAATATATAAATGTAACAAGTTTCCTGTGAATACATTTGTAGTTTTAAAAAGAACGCATGTACAAGCGTATGTAGCTGTTACGTTTTAATAAATATCCATATACAAATATTAGTGCATGTGTATAGAAAGTTAGGATAGGACAAGTTTTTTTTTTTTAATTTAGATGCTTTTCTAAACACAATTTGATCTATTGGCAACAAATAAGTTAAGTATTTTGACTGATAAATGTTGATTATATTTTATATCGTATACATAAATGAAAAATAACTATAATCTCTAAAAAGCCTATGACGGTACCAAACAATGGTTTTAATTTCTAGATTTTTTTTTTACGCTTGCAAAAATAAGATAGACGTTTTTGTTGCATATTCACAAACAATAGACGACCGCATCTCCTTTTGTGCAACCGAAGAAATAAATTAAACTATCCTTAGGGGAGAGATTTTTACCGTTAATTCTAATCTGCATGAAAAAAAACCGGTAAAAACAAGTGTGGGAACAGCGCATCTTGAAAAAACTATGAGGCAGGAAGTATACGGTGAACGCAGATATGTGAGTTGACATAGAAAGTTCATGGGCGGATATTTATAGGAAAGATTTATATCACTGAGTCGTTAATTATTTCTTAATACATTACTTTTTAAAGATTGTTACGAAAAGGATTTGAAGGTTGTACCAGAGCTCTTTTTTGTAAAATCAAAATTAGCCTTTAGTATCCTATATATATTGGTGCCTTTGGGAGACCAACTTGACGTGGGCGTTTTAAAAGACTAAATTATTCTCAGTATATATCATTACATATGACTAGTATATCTCTTCTTTAATCGTAATTAAATCGACAGTCTCTGAGCACATTATCAAATCTGAAAATAGCTATTTTATAGGATAGTAGTTTAAATTTGTTATAGAAATATCTTTTTAATTATAATCTCGATTTTGACAACAGTTTAAGACTCAAATAGATTATCATATAACTGCAATATTTCTGTTAATGGTTTTATCGTGAAAAAATTTTTAAAAAATGATATTTTGATAGCGATAGTATTTTTACAGGTAATAAACAAGCAAGCGGTCATATAAGTAACCGCTACCCACAGACATCTGCTTTTGCTAGTTCCAGATGTGTTGCCTACCTTTAATAGACAGAGGAGATGATAGAAAAATTGACATTTCCTTCTCCTACGAGGTTGTAATATTTCACCGGTCGAGCGGGCCATTCGTGCAACAGATGTTGTTGATGCAGACTCTACCACTGTTAAACTTACTAGAAAACTTAGGGACAGTCGAAATATCAAGCTGGATTGTCATGCACTATTTTTTTTTTAATTAATTTGGTTAGTTACATAATTCATCCATCCCTCCATCATCAGCAATTTGATGGGCAAAACCTATTCATCATTCAATTTAACAGTGATTTATGGACACTCAGTTACAGAACTTACATAAATCCACTTCAAAAATATTTTATAACAGTCATGTTATGAGTTTGTTATTCTATACAATATCTAACAAATAATAAAAAACAAACAAAAAAATAAACGCAAATCAAACCCCAAAGAGTTCTTCAAATTAAACCCCTGTTAAGACAAATTAAAAAAACAGCAAACGTGAGAAAATTAAACTTGTATATTTTTTATATGCAAATAAAAATATTCCTGTATCCCGACGGTTACTCACTTTGCAATTGAAAAATTACAAATCCGATATTTTCTAGCTAAATATATCAACGCAATTTTTATACAAATGTTCTTACTCTGACTCTTAATTTCTCTCTCTTAGCAGTTAAGCTTTTATTGCACTGCTAAGCTTTTATTAGAGAGAAAGAACTAAACTTGTTTTTAGTGGTTAATACAACTAAAAACAAGTTTAGTTACACAAAAAGATATACAAAAAATATCTAGTATTTATATATATTATTAACATCCGCTCTATAAGAAAGCTCTTGATACTTCAATCATAGCCAACTTTGCCTCTACGGCACAATAAGCTAAGCTATTTGATTTAAACAGTGCATCTCAAACTTGCGATGTTACATATACTGGATTCTTTTTTATAAGTATACAACTACGCATTAGTAATCAAATAAACTTTGCATCGTCAAATGTATGTAGATATGTATGAATGTAATTACTACTCTTGCGCAGTAAATTTATACTAAAGTCTAATGTCACAGACGCGTTTTCTAGTTTCCTAGAAATAGTACGCACTTAATATGAAGAGACCAGTGAAACTATATCACTACATATATTAATAGAAAAGTTAGTTGGCGGGTTCGTCGCCCTTCATTCCATAGGAGTCTCATTATAAAACTATTATTATGCACACTTTATAAAATAGTAAAATAAAAAAACAAAAAAACTAATATATGTATATATCTTAATAAATAGTACGTCGCTATTAACGAAACAATTTAACTTTTTCTTTGAATTGAAGTTTGAGTAAATTATTGATTATTTAACTAGTTTGAGAATCACTGTACATGAACATCCCCTGATGTTTTTTTTTTTTTCATCTCAAGGATACCGTAGTGTGTTTGTAAAAAGCTATGCACATTTTTTAAGAACGTATCTCCGGTAGATCCAAGGTGCGTCGCGTTGCATTGTGCGCGGCACATCTTGTAGGGGTTTTTAATAATTCTGTAAGTGCATTTTTTTGATGCGAGTCGGTTTTTTAAGATTTCTCACGCAATGTCCTATTGAAGAACTGATCTGTGGGTAGATACATCCACGATGGGTTTTATTGATATCACTATGAATTAGAAGTAATGCGTAATTTTGAAATTTTGTATGAAAACCAGAAGGAAAAGCATTGTTGTTTATTCTTAATATATATCATAGATAATTTTAGTATTTTCAAAGTTACATTGAGATAGGTCTACAGTTATAACTTTCAAATTGCTTACAGTGACTTCATTCAAAATATTTCAAACGAAATTAAAGCTCAAGGATTCGAACCCTGCTCCCCGTCCGCGAAGGACATCGTGAGCAATCGACATACGCTTTACTAATTATATTTCCCTTGTCGTTTTTCTCGATAATTACAAGGGTGTAGCCGATCGTGTACCGACAGAACTAAAAACAATTATATTTTAGCAAACTTATAATTTTGGCTCCGCCAGGAAATAACTTCAGGACCGTTTCTTTATAAAACAAGCTATAGCATAATATAATGGTGTTAGCCAGTAAATAATACTGTCAAATAGATTTATCGAGTAATGAAATATAAATTTAGTGTTAAATTTTTACTCATTACCCAGTTATATCACAAAAAAAGCAATTCATAACTGTCTCAATTATTAATTTAAACAAAAAACACCCCAACATAAAAACAATGCAGTCTCCCGTATAAAAATCACTGCGCTAATATTCACGCGTTTTCGGTATACAATGACATAACAATCGTCATGGGCCCCGCATATCATTACACGTAAAAACTGTAATTTAATATAAACTAGACAAAATCCGGCCAATGTTCGTTCAATTATAAAAAAGCAAGTAAAAAAACAACAGACAGGGGCTACTGGTTTGGTAAAAAACGTTAAAGGGTGAATAGAAACAATGACAAAAACCGGCGCGACCCATTATCGTCGTCTAACTGGGCTTTTAGACAAGCGGTTAATTTCGTTAAAGCAGATTTATTGCTTTATATTCGCTTCCTTTATTTTTATTGCACAATTAAATCGTTTCAATATATATTTTACTATTTTTAATTTAGTAAAAAGATCATCGACTTACACTTAAAGGAGAAAAACATTTTATATTAAATTAAAACATAAAACAGGAATTTCATAGCCTCTGTTTTGATTATGCAGTATTGGAATTCATCCGGGCAATTCTGGATACGAACGAACCATTACAATATAACAAATTTATTTAGGATTATATTTTTTTTTTTTGTCTTTTAATATATAACTAATTCACACATCCCATTTGATTTTAAAATAATCACAAAAGCATGTTTCGCACATAGATCGATGAAACGTGCATTGCTTTTACTCTGTCCAGGTGAGAGTTTATTTTATAACTTGGTACAAATACGAGTGCACACATTTTCACCATGAACGTACCGTATGCAATGTAAGGCTGGAGTTTCGTCATAACTCTGAGAATGACACGATCTTTAGAAGGTACGCGACAATATGAACCGCACAATGGCGTTCATCCCTTTCACTTTTGCTGATGTGTCAATTGAACTATGTAATATTATTACATTTATCTTATGAATTCAGTGTTCGAACTATATAAATCGTTTACTACGTCAAGCTCTACCTTTACTTCGTCTTATACTTAAATGGTTTAAGCTTCATGGAATGCAATAAGTATTCGATCGGCAGAATCACAACGAGATTTTTTTAAATCATTTAAAAAATAATACATAGCCAAGATCAGTTTTTTTGCTTTTATTTCAAAAGCATACCTACTTATAATTTTTATGTTCAGTTATAAATACACGTTTACAAACATCAGAATTATATTTCAAAGTATTAATTACAACTATACTAAAAAAAAAACACACACACAGCAGATGCAAAATCCCACTAACGAACTCTGGACCACTCTGCAAGACATAAATTATTTAAATATGACTTGTAACACTGTACGGGCTCGATACAGGATATGCATAAAAGGGTTCATAAAAAATCCGAGGGTGACATTTTTTTATAAATGCCGAGGGTCATGGTTTTAACTGTTTGGCCGGCATTCGTTACGGTATTGATAAAACGAAGTATTGTATAATTAAACTGTTTGATTTTTTCGCACGATCATTTCGTTAATATTCATAATTCAGTTTGTCAATGACTTTGTGTTTCAGAACAGAATAATATCAAAACAGGAATTAACTATTTATGATTAGAATCATAGCTTTTTATTAGCCATATTTTAATCAATAAGCCTAGCGAACACTATGTTTTTTATATGATCGCCACCATATTATTGTCGCATGTACGCTCACCATCCAATAAACATTACTTTGCATTTCGGCGACAAAAAAAAATCACGATAAAAATCGTCGTGTGCTAGGCTAATTTGAATGTTATGAGTGTAGAAAGAAAATATTTTAAATTGACAGCTTATATTTAATAAAATTTATGCTTAAATTTTGTCATCATAGTAACTTATCAATTGTTCATACGCATCGAAAATAGAATCAAAATTATCGATTATAAAAAAATAACCCTTTAAAATTCCCATAAGGCCACTATCTATCCGACAACTTTTTATCTATATCTCAACATCTGACTTTATTTGTCTACATGACAGTGCTAAAAAACGTGCGCCCAGGTGCAGCCAGAAAATTTAAAAAAATTGCAATAGGTATTGTTGAGCAAGACCCTTACAGGACAATGGTCCTGATAATCCTTTGGGGGATATCTTCAACTATTAACAACAGACATGTGTAACGCATGGGCTATCCTATTGTTACCTACATTTTTTTAGGGGGGAAAGGATGAATTCGTTGTTTAATATAAGGTAAGAAAGATGGACCAATCATTTTTATATTTTGTATAAATTTAAGAAGAACATAAAAATCTTATCTAGGCTATTAACTAGTTAAATTGTGTCCATCTATCAAAAATTGTTTGCATAAAGCAATCAACAAATTACAAAGAGTTTTTATTAGATATACGCCAGTTTTCTATAAAGTCGTCGCACTGGCAGTTTAATCTGTCTAATAATTAAATTAGCTTACAATCAATAACGGATAACTTTCAAAGATATTGATGTGCATGATTAAGATCTCTTTCAACTCTTACAGACGTATTATATACATAATATATCGCAAGTTAATGTAGTCGTCGTTGACCTGGATGATTGTGGAAAAGTGGTTTTAATGAGTATCATTACAGGAAACGACTCAGTGTGCCCATATTAAAACACTGTCGCGCATCCATCCGAGTTGTTCGACGTGTAGAGGACAACAAAAAAAAAAGACCTCGTCCAGGCGCACGTGTTGTTATCGATTGTCCTCATATTGTCCTCTCTCCATGCGGGTAGTGAGTAAGTTATCGTCGATGACGTCACGCAACGATGCGTTTTTGTTTGAACTGCGCGGGTGGCTCGCATCGAAGCATGATGATCCTAAGCGTAATACTAATTTCGAGTACAGTAAATAGAGTTCATTACTGAACATGAATGTGACCCACAGATAGACTAATGGTGTATCACTATGCATATTTGCAATATGAGTGACTGGTTTAAGCTTATTTATTTTTCCCCTAATATACTTCAAATAAATAACGGATTCTTAGTCGCAACGGACATTACTATGAAAGCAACAAAAACCTGTCGTGTCATTTATTTTACTAATAAACTAGATATCTTGAATTCCGGTAGATAAGTACGACTAAAATCCTAGAACTACGATTGAAATAAAATCAGGACACAGCAGAATAGTAACTGTTACGTGAGTAGTGACCCGAAAAGTACTACCCGTTATTAAGTATTTATACAGATTCCCTTGATTGTTCTTCTCTTAATTGATCTCCAAATACCAAAAAAAAAATGGGTTGCTACGCACGACCTATCCCATAGAAAGACAGCCAATGTAATTATACGTCTTCTAACTGTTTCTTAATTTGATAAGGAACTGTGGTCACTTAATGTCATATGAGCTGCTCATGCTATTCATTTATCGCATTCTAAAGAAAGAGATAAAACTTTTGTGATACAAATGTATTAACTACCAACTTTCCCACGTCGAACAAAATCGAATAAATCGCCTATAAGATTCACACGGCAGATGTGCGAATATGATAAAGAAGAGTCCTTTAAAAAACATCATGAGAACTGAAATAATCCTCACCTATGACCCGAGGCCATTTGATGAAGTCCTGGACCGTCGGTAAAAATAAATTACACGGCCAAAGAAAAGAGGCTATTGTTTGGAATAAAAAACTGGGGACTACAGTAACCTTGCAATTTGAATAAGTATAAAAAATCTGAGGGGTGCTATACAAAAAACTGTGCCCCACAGTCTAAAGTCCGTGTGTGATTTTTTTAAGACGAGGGCAGTAAAAAGTGGATAGTACGTTACTTTGCATGACGGTAAACACAGTATGTATTTTGCAGATTGATTTTGGTCAAAATTCTCACGGTCCGTATTGTGCAGATGTCTCATTTGAAATATTGATAATTATTACTGATTTTATTTTTAAAACTGTAATTGAAATAGAAACAGCTGATACATGCCTCCTCAGTAACATTTTCAATTATTTGTATTATATGATTTTTTAATTGTAGTAGGATAAATGTGATTTTAAGTGATGGCTAAGGATTCACTTTTTTGTAGGAGCTAACAAAAGCTTAGTTGGTTTTTTATGTGTCCACCATTATCCATTAACATTTTCAGTAGTACAACTACAAAAACATATAAACTTTTATTGTGCACGAACTAGAACTTTTATTTTATAGAATAAGGGAGGCAAACGAGCAGCGGGTCGCCTAACATTAAGTGAACTGACGCCCATGGACATACGCAACACCATAGGAACTGCAGATGCGTTGCCGGCCTTTAAGGAGAATGCCAGAGGATCAAGCCGATCAGTAAGAGCTCGCTTGTTGACCATTCGAGTTGCTCTTCGTTGTATGCGGTCAAATGGAAGAAGCTGGTATTGTGGAGCTCCAGCCCAGAG
>DWLR01004809.1:0-11628 GCA_018246295.1 Papilio alexanor hazarajatica | reverse complement strand
CCTATTTAATAAGGTAAATAAATAATTTGTAGAGCACTAACTTTTGGAGTTTTATTCAATATTGTAATTTTTTCAAACTTTTGGCCGGCAGTGTAGGTGTTTATAATTATACAAAAGTAATGAGTGAGCGTGCACATACTGTCATATACAGGTTGCTCCATTGCTACTGAATTGTATTAGAAAGGTAATCTTTCAATATATTTTTATGTTTTTCTGGTTAATATCATTTTTCATATCTACAGATAGGTCATTTATTAATGTTGGGATTATATATTTTGAAGTGCGTTTACCACATATAATAATATAACTCGGAATGGACAATTTTTATTTGTTATGCTCCTGGTTGTAAGTTGGTAATTATTTGGTATCTGAATTTCAGTCCGGGAATATTGTTCTACTAATAAATTAAACTCAACCTTTTTATGTACTGGAATTACTTTGCAATGTTTGAATAATTTTTCGGGCTACTTTAAATATTTTTGTTTTATTTTGGCTGCTGTTATTTTATAAGTATTCTATGTTGTAAGTTATATATTTGATTAAGATACGTTTTATAGGTTAGTCCATAGCTACTCAATCCATAAGGTATTATATTATCTACTAGCGACTTACATATACATGGTGAGTAGCACATCATAAGTAACTCTGTCTTCAATTATATAAAATTTTGCCATAATTGCCCTTTGCTTATCGCAAGTCTTATTTATGTGCCGCAACCAGCTGAACCTGTCGTCGATAAGATATTTGTGTTCACGAACTTGCTTTAGTGGCATACAGTTAGATGTGCAATGTCCGTTATGGAGACACGTACGGCAGTGAGCTACAATTTTGATACTTTCGTTCAGAGGGCATCTGTCATGACTCGAACGCAAGTGAATAAACTTAGTTTTGTCAGCATTGAGTACTAAACCTGCATCATGGGACCATTTACAAAGTGCTTCAAAGTCTAACTATATATGGCGTTGAGCCACAGAAATGTCTCTGTTGGCAGACATTAGACAAGTATCATCCGCAAACTAGTATATTGCGCAATATTTCATTACATTATTTATGTTATTAACGTAAGCCAAGTAATACAACGCACGGAGAACAGATCCTTGAGCTGTGCCCTGAGGTAACGGCGACGCTATCGCTGTAACACGAGCCTACTTTCACTTGGTAGCTTCGGCTATATAGTTTCCACACCATTGCAGTAAATGACCCCTAACTCCATGATTCTCTAATTTCTGCACAAGTTAATCGTGTTTGAGTATATCAAAGGCTTTGCTATAGTCAGTGAATACTAAAATAACACTTTTTTT
Source organism: Papilio alexanor hazarajatica (assembly GCA_018246295.1). Classification (NCBI taxonomy): domain Eukaryota; kingdom Metazoa; phylum Arthropoda; class Insecta; order Lepidoptera; family Papilionidae; genus Papilio; species Papilio alexanor. Next base: position 10,327 of record DWLR01004809.1, on the reverse strand, counting down.
TAATATAGGCAATCGTTTACATTGTCGGTGAATCTAGATAATTAAAGAGTAGTAATTTTTACAGTCTGAAACCCATATTGTCTTTCAGAGAGAATTTTGTGATATCGGAAGAAGTTTTGGATTATCTCGCAAATAAGTTTTTCGGCAATTTTATCACCGCCCCAGCCTCTGATCGTCCACTGCTGGACATAGGTCTTCCCCATTGATCGCATCATTGGGAAGAAATTTGCCATAATCGCCACGCTTGGCAGGCGGGTTGGCGATCGCAGTGTGTTCTACCGTACTAAGAAGAGGACGCTCTGCTGCCCGTCATCCGGTGGTCTTTACATTACCAGACTCAAGACAGACATGTTCATGCACACAAATGTTTGTCTTGGGTGGGAATAGAACCCACGACCTGTGCCAACCGGTCAGTCTCTTGCCACTGCGCCAACCGGTCAGTCATCAGTCAACAAGAATTTTATCAACTACTGGTAGAATCGTAATAGGGCGATATTTGCCATAGTTCAGGGTACTTCCTTCTTTATGAATAGGTCTTACAATGCCCGTTTTTAGTTGTTTGGGGTAGACGCCTGTTACTACACTAATATTAATCAATCGCGTAATCGCTTTTACAATTTTGTCAGATAATGTCATAAAATCAACTGCTCGCAGCCCGTCAATCCCAGGTGCTTTGTTGGGGTTGAGTTTTTTTATGATTTTTTCAATATCGCAATCTTTTCTCTTTTAAAATAAATCGAGTTGTCAAGAGCCTTTACATATACAGATTCGTTTAATATTTTAGTGTTACATTTCGAAATTAAAGCATTAACGTTAGTTTTAAATTCCTGAGCCAATTTATCAGCAATGTTCTTATTGGTGCCTTCTTTTCTAAAAGCTTTAATTATTATGACGTCAACTGAATTATTTATTTTCCCTGCCACGTTTTTTATTATTTGCCATAATTTCCTAATATTCGTTTTATTATTATTTATTTGAGTTTTATAATAAGCATTTCTAGTTTTTAGTACTATTTTGTTTGTTTTATATCTATATTTTTTTTTAATATTTAGCTCTAATTTCTTCATTAGTTAGATATTTAACGCAGAGAGAAACCCACTCATCTCGCTTGCGACAAAGGTTAATAATATTTTTATTAACCCAACCATAAATACTACGCTTAGACTTCCCCAGTTTTTGTTTATATTCAGCATTGTTATAACAGTTTATAAAATTATTTTTGATATAGTTGTATATTTCATTGGGACAATTCATATTTTCTGTAGAACTCCAATCCACCTCAGATAGGCATTTGTTTAGTATGTTGTTATCAATTCGAGTTACGTATTGTGTAACAGCCTGTATACGACCACCCCAGAACAATGAGACTGTTATTAGTCTGTGATCGGCTAATACAGTGCCGAGTGCAGCTGCATATGCGTTTCCGACGCGGGATCTCACAAATATATGGTCAACGCAACTTTTTGTAACTTTTGTTTTATAATTTTCTATTCTTGTATAATCTAATATCCCGCACAAGAGACCATGGCTGCTCATAACATCCATATATACATTTTTAACCGAATTTTCGTGCTTCAAATCAATACTGATGTCACCCAGCAATATGAAATCGTTTCCATGATAATTTTCAAGTAACGTATCTAGTTCGAAAACAAATTGACGTTTATTAGTGTTATGTGGTCTATACACTGCACACAAAGTTAACGGTATTGATTAAATAATAGTTTTACCGAGAAGACGTTCAAAATGACGTGTTTTTAATTTAATATGAGTAAAAGTGTATTTATTTTTTTAGCTCTACACTAGTTATCTATCTATTGGTCATACCAATCCATTAACTTTAATCTATTCAAAAAATTCCCTTCTAATCCTTATGAAATATTTTGTGATATTACGTTTAAAAAAATTACGTACAAAACATTTGACGAACTGAAGTTGCGCAGCTTCCCTTAACCTCAGACATAAAACTCTCCACTTTTCTCAATCCTGCGCTATCTCAAGACAATCTTGAACTTGGAGATTCCGTGAGTACTTCTCGATTTCATGTTTCCAGCGTTACATGAGCTAGTAGATTCGGCGTCGGCTTCACGTTTCGACCATCGCCCATTCTTTATTTGAATATAAATACTATAACTTACTTGTTAACTATTATCCAGTAAGGCTTCTCATATGCAATAACAATATATTGACTATAACACTGGCCTGTGAGGAAAATTTATTGTATATTGAAATTTCGATAGATTTAGAAGCATTAAATAAATACGGATTTAAGAGTGTAGTTTGAATAACCGTTAGAATTTATACTGCTATATTTATAATATCTACTAACATAATAAAACTGAGTAGTTTATGTATCTGATCGCGTTAATCTCTGGAATCAGACTTAAAAATCTTCTTAGATGAGCCAAGCCAAGCCGATAAGCAAAAAGGACATTAAACGAGAAGGATGTAATGTGACGCGGCGTGATGAGTTGAAGGATGTGATGTAATGAGTTGTAACTCTTGGAGAGTGTCTCAGATATAAATAAATTTATACATCTGCACGTTTTATTTAATAGATATCTACGTGTGGACAACACGTTACCTTTTCCAGGTTACCACACAACACCATCATATCACAGGTTCACGTAACTATAAATATTATTTGCCATGAATTACTGTAATTAATAACAATAATTTATAATCAATAATACGTAGGTATTATAGTGTCGATCTGAATGTCGGGCGTAACAGCGGGGATCAGCTAGTATCTATATAACTTGTTTGAATGTTTATATTAAGTACTAGCGGTTGCCCGCGACTTCGTCCACGTGGAATTCAATATTGATGTATATATATGTAAACATATACAAATATCTGCGTTAAAAACGTTCGGCGGAAACCGTACATTTTTCCAGGATAAAAGCCTAAGTGATGTTCCAAACTATAACATATCTCTGTGCCAAATTTCGTCCAGATCCGTTCAGCTGCAGTTACCTAGTAACAAACGTCCATCCTAAACATTCGCATTTATAATGTTTTTTTTACCCTCCATATTTTTTTTTAATAAATACTATCCTTTATCCTTCCCAATACCTTAAAGAATATGTGTACAAAGTTGAATGATGATCGGTTAAGTAGGTTTTACCCCCCCCCCCATTTTTTCCCCTTCAACCGTTTTACCAAATTTCCTCAAAATCGGTTTAGTGATTTAAGCGTAAAAGCGTAACAGACAGACAGGCAGAGTTACTTTCGTATTTACAATATTAGTAGGGATTACGAAGAAAGAAAAACTAACTAACTTATATATTCAGTTCTTTTTTAAATTAAGTATTACCTAACCCAAAAAAATAAAAATTAAAATAAATAACTATTTTATTGCCAAAAAAAAAACACAAACACAACCTAACAAAGTGCACAACAAAAAAGAGACAGTTATCTTGAATTACACCTATTTTTGCCGTCGACTAATGGATTTAAGGAGCCCGTAAAGAAATTTAAGTGAAATTTATGTCTCAGTTTAAACACTGCCAAAATGTCACCAAAAATCTTAGGACACCTTAAAAGGTATGGACTCGATATTTGACCTTTTAGAGCTAAGTGACGGTTCAGATATAGCATTATTATACAGTTGATTTAATAACTAATCAAATTTTACTTAAATCGCCACATACTTTTAGTGAGATGGGATTTTTTTACTCAATATGTGACAGATAGTTCATTACTTTTGAGGATTAAAAAAGAACACATTTTAAAAATCCTGATAACAGTGAATATTAATTTACCAAATCCTTTTTCATTATTTTATGCCATCTAGCGACCTAACGAAGCAACATTGTAAAAATTTTAAAAGCAAATTGTTTCGCCCGCTTTGTGATAAGCACGAAATCCCATCAACCGAATCGACCAGCCTAAGTAGAACCATGATCAGCCCATTCGTCAATATAGATTGAAGGTCAAGTTACATTAGCCGTTTCAAAATGTCTATTTTTAACTATGTATTATCTTTGAACCATCATAATTTTATAGAATATCATATATCGTAAACTTAAGTTTCATCCCAATCAACTAAACAGTCGTTTTATAGCAGTTTTCTGAAGAAATGTTTAACGTAACGCTTTAAATTGATATAACTTTTTTATTTATGCACTGATTTAGATGAAACAAACACATAATTCCTACGATTGGAGCTAATTACAACAGATTAAGCCGCTTCTGAGAGTAGCGCGCACAAACTTACTGACAAACAAACAGACAAAAATTGTAAAAATAGAGAAGTTTTGAGTTCTGTAGCGTTGGTAAATACCACCTGCAATAGTTTTGATAATTTATTTTCCATATACAGACACCGATCAGTTACGATTTTATTATATGTATAGATTGTTTTCTACTACTTCAGTTATTTAAGCTCATTTATTATATTGTTCCCTCTATCCCATGTGTTAGCCGTATTTATAATAATGAGCTATAGATTAATGACAACCATATCCACTTTTTAAAAGGCGTGTAAGGTTGTCATTGTACAAGATCCCTATCAGTTTCCGCATTCCGCTAAAATTTAAGCTTATCGAGTAGTTTCGAAAAAACTTAAGACGTAAGCGATTTCCGATTCCCTTAAAGATACGATAAGGATTTCCTTTAATGGCGATAATATTTCGTCTGTACGAAGGTCGGGGTCTATTAAGATCCATATCTAGGAAACCGACCACAGTAAAAAATTAATTGTATTTAAGGTAAGCTTTTTTTTATACCACATCGTTGTAATTATTTTAAGTAAATGAACAGGAAGTTATCACAACACTAAGATAATAAACGAGAAATCGATACACCAGAACTGCCCTGAATCAGCATATTTTGAGAACATTCACTTATTCTACTGCATTGGTGTTATTGTCTCTAGGGCTTTGAGCAAAGGCCATTGAACAACTACATTTGTCCAATTATTTGACTTTGATTATAGTCAATTTGAAATACAAACAAGCATTTTGTTTTTTATTTTACCTTTGTTTCCCTTTATTTGTTTTATACAACAAATTATTCATCATACCAACCGATGTTTTTTTTAAATCTGATTGTCCGAGGTCGACAAAAATGTCTTCATGCTTTCCATGCAAACTTGAAGGTAAACAAGAAATAGTTACTAACAATGAATGCCAGTAGACTGATAGCTTATTTAATGAATAATGTCAATAGTACGAAAGTGTAGAATTTGCCAATAAAACGGATGTTCTATTGACAAATTCTAATCGAGTGTCGGGAGTAGAAGTTCGTACAGGTTGATTATAGGATATTTTTGTAATTATACATTCGTCACCCTTTCCTATACGTCATGCGCAAAAGAATACTCTCCTCCGTGGACAGTGGTTCAATAATATATCGCTTCCTAGAATAGCCTGAATCCGAAGAATGTAAACAGGTTATTTATTAAACTTCGTAACAGATATTGAGTTCACTGACATCTCTGCCTATCATCTTCCTGCCCTTTTCCCACTTCCGTAGGGTCGGTACAATATGTACTACTTTTCCATATATCATGGACCCTACTGGAGTCCATATTGCAACTGGTATTGGCTATAGTTTTACGGCCGGCCGCCTGCCTAGAGCCAACCCTCCTTGGGAATAATCCGACATCTCCGCCTATATTGCACCAAATTCAACGAATAAATAATACTTAAAGTTAAAGAGTATTTTCGGACTTCTTTTAATTACAAAAATACGTGGACGGACGTGGGTAGTAAATAGTCATTAATCAATTCCAAAGGTCTTAACAAAATATTTCACTCATTGTTCTACTCATATTAGAATAAATATAGAGAGACTGATTGTACAAAATGTTATAAATATTTAAGGTGTAACTGTTATTTGTATTTTTCTAAGTTCTAATTTTTAAAATAAATACTTATTTTTAATGTGAAGAAGCCTACGCAAGTACTCCGCTGCAAAGGAAAGTGCGGATTAAATCGAACTCGCACAGACTAAAAAACCTCACACTTGTAATCTTTCATTTCATAACTCATCTCACGATAACGCTCAGGTTACATCCGAGACCCGAACTGCACCAGCCGCCAAGGCAGTTCCATTACTGGAAAAGACAGACCTACCCTCTTCTCCACCATAAATAAAGGCGCGTAGAAACATCAAGCGCTTTCTCCTACACGACCTTTAGTCGAGGATGACGTATTTCCCAAACGCGTCACCTGAATGCCATGGGAGTCAGAAAAATGCATGGCCCTCCTAGCCCACAGTGAAGTATCTGGTCTTAGTTCCCACTGTTGATGATAATGATTAGAATTATGGAACATACAACACCATCAATTTATCTTCCTACTTCAATCGTCGTTTCTAATTTAAAATTAATATATTAGCAAGGCAACCACGTTAAGGACGATGTAGGTTATATAGTTATACCACAAGATTGACGAACGATCTTTTCAGGGTTAGTGAAGTCAATTGTGTGAGTGCGACATGGACAATTTATTTTAATATCAAACTATGAAGACGTCTATTTTCAGCAGTGACGATTTTTAGTCTGATGATGCTATTCTCAATATGTTTTGTTATTTATTTCATCAAGAACAAATAATGCATATCGCTTAATTAATGAAGCGAGTACATATGTCCACAAAGCTAATAAACATCAAGATGTATCCAACTACGCCATTGTTTGCGGCTTGATTACACGACTGAGTGGAAATCCTATTTAGCTATCAAGTGCAATGCTTTGCTAGGGACACCTACATAAATTGTTTCTCAAGATATGATATTAGGTTGGTATTTTCCTAGTTATTTGTTTTCAGTTTGGAATCAGAAGCCTACGTACGTAATTTTTTGTTAACATTTGTAAATTTTAATACACTTAATACTTGACACACTTGTGATTTATTGCATAACTGAGCAAAGGCTTCTTTTCAAAAAACAATTGAAGGGTTAATACGTCATGTAATTTAGTCTCACATTACGACAACCGCGCGGTGTCCATCTGCTGTTGATGGTTGAACGCCATGCGGTAATCGCAAGAGCGAGGGACAGAGAAAAATATGTTAACAAAAACGAAGTCCCGACTCGTTTCACTTCGACGATCTGGCGGCATGGCGAAGTAAACAACGGGAAACAGAGATGATAGAGATCTGGTATTTCTATTCTAAACAAGCATATACGTAACCATATATGGAGATGTATCATTATCATCTAAACTCAAAGGAACAAACTACGCAACAGCCAAAGGCACGCAGTGCACGGCGTGACGAGACCGCGAATCAAGCCCGTTAATTCACTCACACTCGCCCTGATGAAGAACCACCGACGGGTCTGAAACTAGTTGGTACATACACCGAAAACACGTGAGTTAAGCCGTTATTTTAATTAGTTTATCAAAGAATTACGGTTTTAACACCATGTTTATTTACCTTATTTAACAACTATATCAAGCATTAAAGAACACTTTTACTGTAGCAAGAAAATTACCTATACAAACTGCTTGCTTAGTTACCTTTTTACTAGGAGGCGATAAGGAAGATAAATGGTGTCAATTTAATCTAACGATATCCTGCTCAATACCGCCGGCGCGTCTTTAGAACTTTTTACACCGTGATCCGAACTGAACATTATTACTTACTTAACGTTTAAAAAGATATTCGGATTTGCGTCTAGATTATCTTTTGATTAATATAACAAAATTATAATCAAGCTGTCTTATGTGTTAGCCGAATTGATGAAGACAGATATAGTAAAGCCATTGTGGGAGAGCATCACATCGATCACAAATTCTTACATATTTTTTTCATACCTATAAAACCAATGTAGGTTATTTTTGGTGCTTCTTAGCAGAATTCGTGGAACATCTCAAAGTTCAAGCAAGTGAAATAGATATAATTTTATCCGGAGTTAATTACAAACAAAGTCATGCCATGGATTCTTTTATATAATTTCAGTTAAAGCCATTGCTACTAATCATTTTTAAAGGTAACCTTTTACTATTTATATTTGATAAAACATTGCAGCAAGCCTTGAGAAATATTTCGTGAAATAATTATTAATGTTTGTTTCGATTAAAGCATTGTCACTTTCAGTAAGTTCATTACTTTAGCTTTGTAGAAAATCTCTTGAGCGAAGTCTTATTTTCTTAATTCCTATAGTTAACTTTGAAATATATATAATAATAATAATAATAATAAATAAAAATAAGGGAATTCGTATAGGTGGAGATTGTTAATTTAACGTAACGTAAATGTCCTTAATTACATTACGTAACCGTTTGTTACGTAACATAATTAAGGAATATATTAATATAAGGAACACCGCCCCATCTCTTTTTCTCTCTTAGAAACACACACACACACACACACACTATCTATCTATCCAAAAGTAGTATAGTTTATTCGAAGTAAAGACCTTAACTTTGCAAAAAAAAACAAACGTCACCTACTATAAAAGGCGGTCTTTGCACTTTTATATATTTTCATCGTGGAATGTAATTTTGTGGAAATTGTGAATTAAAGTAAAATAAAATTGTATGATATGAATAGTTAATGTCATATGGTAGTGAGAGAATTTTTTTTCCTTGCTTGACTACGAGGAGGTGACCCACCCATACGCCAGTATCATTCAATAAATTTGATATCTCTCACTGGTTGTAGCATAATACTTGCACTATATAATAAAATGCATACATTAACCAATACTACTTTTGTCATCTTCACTGAATATACCCTCTCGAATAAAGGTGTTACCACACCTTATCAGGAGTTGAAGTCGTCCCCTCCTTTTTACATTTGCTTATATAGACCATAATTTCGTCTAAAGTGAATGAGGCATATACATGTAGGAATTTGAATTAGGTATTAAACAACCTTAACTATACTATTACTCTTTGACATGTGGAGTTGGACATACTCTGTGAAAGATCTCTCTTTCGTTGGTATGGCGGTCTAGCGGTATGTTGTAAAAAGTTGTACTCTGTATTAAAAGTTGTGTGAAGTTGAAAATAAAGGTGTCGTTGCATCCAAACTGTTTTTAATCCTATTCCCCACATACATATATAAATTCATTGCTGATTTATCCATACATTTTGCGGTAAGCTGGAAATTTAGGCAACCTCGCGATAAAATAGAGATTTAAAAAATAAAAATGTATCACTGCAACCCATTGAAATCTATTTGAAAATAGCTTTTTAACGTGGCCATTGTCCGTTATCAAATTATACTTTCACAAAGCACCGTGCACTCAACTGTATTAACAAAATTCGATAGATAAATAAATATATGTTCGCACTATCTCCACGTGAACATTTGTTTTACCTATAACAGTTTTCATATTTTTAACCGATGTTTTTTATGTTTGTTACGGCAGAATTACATAATTTAGGAACCAAAAAAAAATATTTTGTTAAACATTTTCAAGTGATATCTTTGTATCCGAAAATATACCGAAAATTGACATATTCGTAGACTTAAGACAAGCCCTGTTTGGATTTAATGGTTTTGTAATGAGACACAGCGTGGCTATAAAAGACTTAAAAGTCGTCGTCGTTTCACTCGCGTAATGAACGCGAGTGAAATAACGGAACGCGCTTATTTTCCTAGCTATTTTTTGTAATTTTATTCCGCGTATATAAATTTCGATAATAGATAACATATATAAGTTAAATGTGTTCCCACATAATTTTTAACAGTAGTAGACAGTAAGTAGCTAACAGTGGCACGCAACAATAACATCTGTCGCTGAATTGGCCGGCTCGACCAGACCGGACCATAACCTCACAAAAGGTAAGCATAAAGATGTTTTCTGTATTTCGTCTGTTGAGTGAGGTTCCGGAGGCCCAATTATAGTCCTTTTTCTCTTTCCATCCTTCTCTAATAAGGAAAGGATCGGAAGCGAAATTGGATTTGACGGATGAGCGATGAATATTTCCTTTTCCTATCCATAGGAAAAGGAAATATTTTTTTCTTTTTATCCTCTCCTCTGTCCATTGAATGAAGGTAATGCATCTGCAACTTATCAACTTGTTACATTACATCAGGTGACCTTTCTGATCACTGCCACATTTTTCTATGAATAAATTTATAATGTTAAAAATATTCAAATTTTAATAAAAAAACAATGTAGTAAATGTTTCATGTGTACTTTAAACCTTTAGCAGGAGTAAGAGAACCACTGGCTGACTCAGCAAGTAACCTAGGTTATATTTTTATGTCTATCTACCGAGCAAGGGTAGATTGCTAATCATTTATTTAATGTATGGTAAGAGAGTCAGAACAAAGTAACACAGTATATATATACGAGGGGTGATCCAAAAGTAATGATAATGAAAATAAAACACGGTAATTAAAGTTAAAATAATAATTTATTT
>DWLR01004808.1:0-11632 GCA_018246295.1 Papilio alexanor hazarajatica | reverse complement strand
ACGCAGAATACCTCTACTTCACGCCTGTCTTCTGTGAGGTCGTGGTATTTCACCGGCCGAGCGGGCCATTCGTGCAACAGATGTTGTTATTGCGGACTCTACCACTGTAATAATACCATTATATATACCACTGTAATTTTTACAAAGCGGGTCAATAAATTAACTTGAAATTTTTACAGTGTTGCTTTGTTAACTCGCTAGATGTCATAAAAAGTAAAAAATAGGATTTGGTAAATTTAAAAATTAATATTCACACCTGATTTTCAAAATGTGTTCTTTTTTAGTCCTCAAAAATAATAAAGTATCCTTGGATAATCTTAATCTTTCAAGAAGTCTGTCACGTATTGGGTAAAAAAAAATCCCGTCACACTAAAAGTACGTGGCGATAAGTAAAATTTGTGGATTAAGTAAAATTTGATTAGTTATTTAATCAAATATATAATAATGCTACATCTGAACCGTCACTTAGCTCTAAAAGGTCAAATCTTTTAAGGGCGTCCTGAGATTTTAGGTGACATTTTGGTAGTGATTAAACTGAAACTTAAATTTGACTTACTTATTTTCATTTTTCTTTAAAGCTATTAATCGAAGGCAAAATAGGACGTAATTCAAAATTCTTTTTTGTTATGCACTATGTTAGGTTGTGTTTGTTTTTTTTTTCTGGTAATAAAATGGTTATTTATTTTATTTTTTATTTATTTAGGTTAGTTAATACTTATTGATTTATTTGATCTAAGGAAATGAAATATGCTACATTTTACTGCGAAAAAAAAGGGTAAATGTGTATAATTGTATTCGTAAAAGCTACTTAACCGATCATTATTAAATTTTGCACACATATTCTTTAAGGTAGTGGGAAGGACATAGCATAGTATTTATTACAAAAAAAAATTACGGAGGGTAAAAAAATCATAATATTATAAATGCGAATGTTTGGATGGACGTTTGTCCATCCCACATTACACACATTACACTCCACACCGGCTGAACAGATCTGGACGATATTTGGCACAGAGATATATTATAGTCTGAAACATCACTTAGGCTTTTATCCTAGAAAAATGTACGGTTTCCATGGTACGTTTTTCACCCAGATATATATATATTTTCACATATAGATACATCAATATGGAATTCCACGCGGACGAAGTCGCGGGCAACAGCTACTTCAAATAATAAAAGAAACGTATCTTCCATTCGAACTACAACTTGTAATAACGAAAGAAAATATAAGTTCACTTTGCTTCAAATTTTATTTTAGCTTATTAGTCATTATATGATTAGTTTAAATTCCTCAAAAGCTATTTCTGCATCCAAGTTTCTGACAACGAAAATTTTCTCAAGAGATAGCTATTAAACAACATCGCTGCAGAAGTCCTGCAATTGAATTATCTACCACGCTACGAGTATCTCAGAGTACGTTCTTAACAAGTTCGCCAAACTCTGGAACAAGTTTTCTGTCGTCCTCGATCAAACAATAAGGATAATTAGTCACGTTCCTGGAATCGCTTTACGTGACCCGTTATTTGTCTTTTTCGCACTTTCCTACCTCTTAAGTCGACCCAATCCTCTCTCCAATGGCTCAAAGTGGTGTATCGATTCTTAAGTGTTAAACAATCATCACATAGCTTGGTTCCCCGAGCATCTTGCATTCATCTTACTAATCAGTTACAGTTCCTATGTACCTCATCCAATGTTCTTTTACTTATCATCTAAAGTTAATTAAAACTCAATCTTTTTGTGTTATTGTGATTACAAATTCATGCATGTTATGAATAAATTGTTTTGTTTTCTTATTTATTTTTTTCTTCCTTGCTATTACAGATTGGCTATATACTATTTATGTGCATTTCTTTCGACTGTGTCAAATGAATTGACTGTCTAATCATTTAAACCTCTGCCTTGTTTGATATTTGTCATATTCAGTGTGGATAACCTTTTTCATCCAGGATCTGTAGTCTTTAAAGAAAAATATTTATAACGACAAAAAACAATGTAGGCATGGAAAGTAACTCGCGCGTGCTGTTGTTGATGTTTGTTGTATAAATTCAGATGTCGGTTTATAAATACGTTGATTACTCGATTAAAACTTTAAACATTCGTGTGACAAACGAATGAAAGAGAAACAAAACGCGAGAATTACAAAATTGTATTTCTTGCGTAATTGTACATCGCGTTCTTCTAATTGTACACATTATGTATCCAAGTAATAAAACCAAATAATATTGATATCAAAATTTTCATGTTTATTTTGAACAAACAAACATTTAAATGTTTACTCTTTTTGTCTTTTGCGTGAAACTTTATCAGTTTCACTTTTTATGTTTAAAGACAGCAAAGAAGCAAGTCGCCTGGTTTTAAAATACCACCTCTATTAACATCCGCCACAATCCTAAAACTTATGAAAACGTATGGTAAACAAGAGGTTGAAGGGATACTAACAATACTATATTTGTATAATAGATTATAGACAATTTTTTTTTTTGCAGATTTGTTTATTTTAATTTTTTGATTATATTGATGTAAAAATAAAATAAGGATAATCATTTTAAATACTTCTACTTCACGGCAACATTTTGTGAGGTCGATAGTATTTCTCCGGTTAAGTCGAAACATTTATGCGGTAACAGCCACTACTACTAGCTGTAACGTTGTTCTGGACATAGCTTTAGTACATTATCACTGGTAGATCGCGCGACAACAACATCTCAAATCAAATATCTGAGTCTGTGATTCTTCTGACGAGTGCGGTGCCTAATTGGAATCCTCTTACGCTTCCCATACTTTTCTTATAAGGAAAATCCTTTCCATGGTGAGAAAGGATTGGATGGATAGGAATAGCTTCCCCTCCACATTATCATCATCTCCCTGATCTTTTCCCACTTGCGTAGGGTCGGCACAGTATGTACTACTCTTCCATATATCCTGGACTCTACTGTAGTCCATACTGTAACTGGTTTTGGCTGTAGTTTTACGGCTGGCCGCCTGCCTAACGCCAACCCTCCTTGGGAATATATATACTTATATAAGGTATTTAATATGACATTATAAAATAGCACAAAATACAATAAATTTGAATTGAATTGATTGGATTGGTTCTTCCAGAAGTTGAGGGGTCTGCTGCAGCCTGCGCTCGAAGTTCAGGTGCTAATGTTACATATTGATTTGTTTATTATTATCCCCACCACATTATCATTGTCCATTAAACGCAAGAAACGCATATGCAACTCATTATTTGCAATAATGAGTTGCATATGCGTTATGAACGAATGCCTATGGCCGACGGTCACTTAATATCGAGTTGCTCGTTTGCCACCTTCTTCTATAGTAAAAATAACGTACCCGGGTCCATTAATTAAAGGGTCTTAACACCGGTTTATTACAGGAACTAAAATTTTTAGTATGTTAAATTCAACACCAATAGAAAACAGAAAACCTAAAAACGTTTACGGCGCAGCCAGTCACAGCCCATTTTGAGTTGAAAGAAAGTGAAAACACATTCAGGTGCAATAAATCCGACTGTATAAACTGTGCCATTTCTATCGTATACTGCGAAACGACGAAAGAGCCAATGACATCTGTATCAAAAGTGTGAAGGTACTTCAATCAACCAAGTCGAATAAAGGAAGCGACGGGGAATGAAGTGGAGCAAAAACGACGCACAGGAATTGCTTGTAGCCGGCGGGTAATTCCAAAGGTACTAGGCGAAATGGAGTGGACGGATCGAGCGAGGAAAGGAACAAAATCATATTCACACTTCATTTCTTTGGATTTCTGGCAGACGTTCAGTATTATAAATATTCAAGTTATATTCGTAAATAAGTTAACAATCAAGCACTTATAATGTTCATCGGTACGTAAGAATTACAGATTTTTGGTTTAGTTCTGGACACCTCTCCCGCTCTTTTAACCGACTTCAAAGGAAACTTCTCAATTCGCTTGTATTTTCAATATTTTTTCACAAAACTTCACCATTAATGAAAGGATTTCAAAAAAAATATTTGTTGGAAAGAGGACATTTGCAAATCGATCCCATTTACTTTCGAATAACATTGAATGTTTATTTCTAAAGATATACTGAAAATTAACTTAAGGCAAGGTTTAGTGGATTTGTTATGAGACGTACCATGGCTATAAATGACTTATAAATAAAACTAGGTGTTGCCCGCGACTTCAGACCCGATCATTTTTTTATTTTACTCGCTAATTGTTTTGCATTTTTAGGCCGCGTATATTAATTTCGATAAGAGATTACATGTGTCAAAAATTTGTTTCTATCAACTTTGCCATGGCAACCAATTTTGTAAATGCAGCTTTTTTGTTGTTATCCCTAATAAATGGAAGAATTATAGGAAATTTGAAGTCGGTTTTGTTTTTGTTAAGAAACGTTAAAAGATACATAACACATTAATTTACCATCCGAATTCATGTACACCGTATGCGGTTAACCTTAAAATCGCCTTTCTTTACTATGTTACTAATATGGTCTATATGTGTTTTTTTACATATGAACTTTTAATAGTGCCACTTAAATTTATTTGCCATTCTAGACCAAGATGAGTGAAGTCATCTTTTTAATTTGCCTTCATGGGACCCGCCGTCTACAACCGCCGGCCGGACCACGTCCCAGCGACTGCCAGCCTAACATCATTTAAATTTAAATTAAAATCTTGGCCTGTGGAGGGTGGATTTTAGAATTAACGAAATTGGTGTTTGCCATTTAAGAGTTTTTTACTTTCTTGTATTTTTTTAAATATAATTTTAATTTTCTTTGATTTGCTATGACCTGTAATTTTATAATTACCAATAAATTTGTATTTGTACAATACCTTCCCCATTTGTACTCAAAACTTTGTCTCTCATAGAGTACATAGAGAAATCGTTGCTTCTAAAAGTATTCCACAAGAAATATATAAATAGAAAAATGTAATGGATTAATATAAGACGCTAAGATATGCCAAATATATGAAAATTTTGAAACTTTAATAACTCGAATGAAGAAAAAATTATGTTAAAAAATTTCAACTCGAACGCAGCAGTCGCCGTCTACATTAACCCTAGTGGCTACATATAGGGAATTTATCCATTTAAATAATAACTCTTTTCAGTATAAACACGTAATAATGCTGCACGAAATGCACTGCTGTTTTTGATCAGAGAATTTTAAAAAGTTGGTTTTGAAACGTGATTTAATTCATTGCGAAGCACTATTGCCGTATCCCTTAAAATATGACGCAACAAAGAAGCAGAGGAAATTTACATTTTTTCTATGTTACGTATTTCAAGATAACATTTTATTTTTAAAAATAATCATATATATTACTTACTTTATACGTTTTTACTTTTTTATTAAAATTTTACTTTATTTTTCAAAATATTAATTATTTTGAAAAATAAAGTCTACTGTTTGCAGATGTCAAATGACCATTTTTGTAGCGCATCATCGAATAGTTAATGTTTAGGTTAACGACAACTTTAAAGTGTTTAATAATTCATAGACATCATAATAAAGGGTTAATTACGTTAACAAGAGGACAAACACAAAAAAAATGTCGCAAAGAAAATGTAACCTACATTTCAAAGCCATGAAAGACCTCATTTGCCAGTCAACGTTGTTTACTCTTGTGTCATTTGAATGGAGGGGTGCCGTGTATTTACAATGAGCCACAAGATAAACAGCACGGTTAGGTCGTGACAAGTACATGATTGTGTTGACGATGTGCGGAGGACTATACGCGAACGGAAATTGAGTGCGCAATTGAACAATCAAATGACTTCTTAGTTTCAGTTGATTACTGTATAGCGTTAATCCATTTTAATACAAGGAACATGCTAATTGAAGATCTGGAATTCTAACTCTATCTAAGAAGTCGACCAAACTTACATGATCTCGACGATTTGGAAAGTTTAATGCTGTATTAAAGTTTCACAATACATCATGGGTGGGTTCCAAATATATAAGAAGTTGTAAAATGGGTAACGAAGAGTAGATTTTTACTTCTTAAATTATCTTCTAGAACTAGTGGCGTATAAATAAATTGTATTAGATGGTATTTTTTAGCAAAACTTTCAAATCTGCTATGTATTTTTAACGACAATATTTATCCAGTATCGAAAATGTGACAACAATAATTTAGAATCTTGTTAATTTAAAAAGATAAAACATAATCTTTTACAGTTTTTTTTTTTTTAAATAAAACAAAACTAACATGAAATTTATAACTAAAGGATTTTTAATACATAATTTTTCGAAATCAATGTACAATTTTGGGTGTATCTTCGAAACTCGAAGTCCAATGACATTCAAATTTAAATGGGACAAAGTTGCGAATGTCCCCTTTACAACGAAACAAACATTTTTGAAATCGGTTAACGAAGTTCTGCGGTAACACACATACGAAAAAAATACAAGTGAATTGAGAATCTCCTTTTTTTGAAGTCGGTTAAAAAGGTCAAGTTTAACTACGTAGTCTGTATGGTGATTATTGACGTAAAGGCGATGGTATAATAACATGTGTTTAATGAAACTCCGAGCGGAGTCTTGTCAAACGTCTCGTACAGAAAAGTGATCCCGATAACTGCCCCGAGATTAAAGAGAGTTACATTTTGTTGGACAGCCTAATGGCTTCAGTGGACTAACCTAATGGATTTTTGTGGAACCGAGTTTTATGCTCTTTTAATTAAGTGTGAAGATTTCTAGCTAATTTAATATGATTACAGATAAATAAGCACGGCCCTTATTCAGAGCTAATTGATTTAAATCTGGGACAGTATTGGCACACCACACTCGCTTTATAAAAGACAGATAAGTAATGGTCACTGCGGTTTTAGAGCATAGGTTCTCAAAGTGAGCACATCTATCTTAGGCTATCTGAGGGGCCGATCGAAACTATATTTTCTTTTTCTATCGAAACTATAAATTAATAACTATATGAAACATTCCTTTTATTTAATATAGTCATATTTTATTTTATGTAGTCAGCTTTATCACGTCACGACACATAACTTTTCCCACAGTCACTTGTTTTTCTTTTCCCTCTCCGTCAAGTATTAAAGGGTTCTGGGCGTTCGAGATTCAATTCCTCAAGTGGATGGTACCCCTACAAGGTTTGGGAAACACTGTTTTAGTTTCACCATACAAGAGATTTATGACCGTTAGAAAATGTAGATAGGCTAGTTATAATTATTTACCGAATTTATTGATTAAAATTTTTTAATTTATAAAATATTTTGATAATTTGTTGATTCACAAAATTAACATAAATTGCAATACCATTAAAGAAAATTAAAATCTAGTTAATTCAATTATATGAAGTACAATTTAACTGCCATTTGGTCTATTGTAACTTAGTAAAAGTTTTCATTACCTATAACATTAAAGAAAATTCGGCTGATTGGCTCGGAAAATTGGCCGAGATAATTTTCCAAATCGACGGTCAAGAAAGAAATAAATTTTTAAAATTATTCGATGCTTTATATCTTTCATTTTTTTTTTCATTCTACTGTTTCTATTCCTTTTTATTTGACTTCTCATTCAATTTCCATTAAGGCAAGATACAAATAGATAATTGAGACCTTTGATTTCGTTAACAAGTTATTCAATTATACAGCGACTCTTTTATGAGACAGTTTTGGCGATTTTACAAACAAACCACAGATAAGTAAGAAAAAGCTTTTAGTCAGTAAATGTAGAAATTAAAATTGGATATATTAACAAAATATTTGCATTTATTTTAATGGACATAAGTATTTTGTACTTTGGATTATGAGAATATTCCTTCGTTGATTATTGAAATTATTTTTATATAAAAGAAGGTGGCAAACGAGCAAGCGATTCACTCGATTTTACCATGACAAATGTAGCAAATGAGTTACCTACCTTAAATGGGCAGAGGAGAGGATATATAAGAAAGGTGAATATTTCCTTCTCCTATTTAACCCACTCCGTCAAATCCTCTTCCCCATCCCAATGATTTCTTATTAGAAAAGGATGGGAAGGGGAAGAGGCCTAAAATAAGGACTCCGACGCCTCACTCTTAAGACGAAACGCAGAATACTTCTATTTCATGCTTGTCTTCCGTGAGGTCGTGTCTCGGACTCCGGTCGAGAGGACCATTCATGCAACAGATGTTGTTGCGCACTCTTCCAAAATGTGTGTCTGTAAATGCATATTTTATTTATTAAAATTAGAATATAAAGTATTTCTATTACATGTTTGCTGGAGAACTATTGGGAAAATTCACTCCCAAATAAGGGTTGATATTCACTCTAAAATTTATACGCTCCAAATATTTCGTGGACAAATTGGTCGGCTGCCAGCCAGACTAATGTTCAGAACTATTTTAGAATTACATCAGAACGTAACCACGTCGGTTTGAAATTCGGACCAGTATATTAACGTTTAAGTTTTATAAATAACTAACTGAAATCGGAAAGAAAGGCATGCGTTGGAATGCCACGTAATTTTAAAAAATCTACAATGTCATAATAATATCAAAGCATAGTGCAAAAGGTTTCACTTTTTATTTATATATATTACATTTTTTGACCAGAAACCCTCAAGGGCGTCTTAGAACACGTTTCATCACAATCTGATTAATACTTTAGAAACGCACAAAGAAAAAGAATGAAAAATGAAAAAAAAAAAATATTTTTTTTTTTTATTAATAGAAGAATTAACTGAATTAATATGCAAGAGAACAAAAAAGGTTTTTACATGTCTGGGATATTATAAATCGCTTTTAGTCGCAAGGTTGTACAATATGACACAATATTTATTAAAAAGAATGTGTATAACCAGTTTGATATTCGTAATTAAAATAAATTTACACGTAACTTTAAATGATAATGGGGATAATTAAAATCTCTGTATTAATATTTTGATTATTCAATAATAATCGTATTTTTATACGTTATGCACTACATCTAATATGACTCGAGACGGCCCAGACCAGACCGAAAAATAATTTTTTTTTATTTAAATTAGGAAATAAATAAATATATATATATATATATTGATTGAACATGACCCAGTTGATCAGTATTAAGTTTAATTTTAAAAGAACTTGTGATTTTCAGATTTTGTTATTGAATTCTTAAATCTGGTCAAAACTTCAGTTAGAAAGTAGGCTTCACAATTTTTAATACAACCTTGGGTACATATAGGGGACAATAGCTCTCCGACTCTTTCTGTATTTGTCGACGTAAACTATCCACAAATTTTAGCCAAAAAAAATTAATCCTTAAAAGCTTTAAAAATGTAATTCTAAACGACTGAGCAACAAAAGGTAGTATTTAAGCCTGGTTAATATTTACACCTCCTATTCCGCAAGACTGACTTTGCAAAATGTTGTATAAATCTATTTCTGTAATCCTCTAGTTAAGCTTATACAGCCTCCAACGTTAATATTCATCACAATCTCAGCCTATGACCGTACACTATTGGATATAGGCATATCACTGTGGGTAAAATTTGCCATAATCGCCACGGTTGGTAGGCTGGTTGGCGATCGCATTTTGTTCCACCATAGTAAGAAAAGGATGCTGCTGCCCGTCCTCCGGTGGTCTTTTACATCCAGACTCAAGACAAACAGACATGTGCATGCACACAAATGTCTTGGGTGGGAATCGAAGCCACGACCTGCAGCGCGAGAGGCAAGTGTCTTGCCACTGCGCCAACCAGTCTGTCAATTATATTGAATTAAATTATACTGCTTGAAAGAAATTTAATCTTATTTTTCTCCTACCAGTTATATAAAATTATGAAATGTTTATAAAGCAAACATCTTCTCCTTTGAAGAAATCTCCATTGAAATGAATACATTAGATAAGTATTTTTAATCTGTTAGTAATATTACTATCAAAAAATAGAATTTAATTATTCATTATTTGCATTTTCGGTATAATGTCAAGAAATATAAATCTTTTAATCATGCCAACCTTCTCAATGTAAGTTCAACGAGTGAAGAGAAATTTATGTTGCGAAAATGATCGATGGTAGTGTTGGTAGGGGTTCTTAGATTGTCAATACGAGTTAGAGGGTCTTTACATAAAACTATATTACTAGATATTAAGCCTGTTACTACGAACATGTATGTATAAATAGATATATGGATGTGGAAGAAGTGAAACCTTCTGCTGACCTTGTCTTACCGTGACATTCCAAAATAAAAAGAAGGCATAAGCCTATTTTAATTTAGGACTAACTGTGACTCATTGTGTCATTGTTCGCCCAAGTGATTATATCTTTCGTAGTTAGCATCATTTCTCTATCTGCTCGGCTCCTAAGGTACGTAGCGTGATTTTATGTGGCCTATAACCGTCCTTAACAATTGGGCTGTCAAAGGTAAAAAAAAATCTAATCCGATAGATGGTTCCTGATATCAGCGTGTTCAAACACACTCCTCAGCTTTAATATTATTATATTGGTATTAATTGTTTGTTTTTAAGGACGCAAAAAAGTCCCACTGACATTATATTTGACCTTCAACGAGCTCCGCATTATTGCTTAGTCTTGATCCGATAAGGCGAGAAGACTCTCAGTTCGCAATCTCGTTTCCATTATCTGAACGAAACAGATTGAATTTATATTCTGTTTTTCAAGTAATTCCTCTTGTCATATCGGCGGAAAAGGCTATCTCCAATTGACTTGTTAAGTAATAGGTGTCAAATTTATATCATGAATTCTATTCTATAAACATTTTAATGTACCGACATAAGGAATCTCTATTTTTATAATTTTGTGTTTCTGATTTGTTTCTTTCTTGTTGCTGTTTCTTTCTTCTTCCGTTTTCTGTTTATTATGTAAACGTCTGTTTTTTTCTTTTCGCATATCTAAGTTTCGTTATCTTACACAATTAAAATTAGCAAAGCAATTTTGTGATCGTTGTGCGCTTTAATTGCGGACACCCCATATCATATAAATATGTCATCATCTTGTCATCAAGGAGAATATTTCCTTCTCCTATTTAACCCACTCCATCAAATCCTCTCCCCTTCCCACCCCTGCCTTATTAGAAAAGTGTGGGAAGAGGAAGACGACTTAAAAAGGCCTCTGGCACCGTAATCAACAAACGAAACGCAGAAAACTTCTACTTCACACCTGTCTTCAAAGTGGTAGCAATGATTATTAATACTTTTTTAAATTGTATTTAAAATCATGGAAGATGACCTAGCTAACGTTATATGGGACAGCGTATAAACTTCGTACAAATGTAGTTCAAGAAAATGATACAATTCAAACTTATGAAAACTTTAAATTAGTTAATTGACAAAGTGTACACTGAAGGAACGTCGCCTATTTACTTGGAGATAAGCAGTTTAGTTAGGCTTTGTACGAAATTGGAGTTAGTAATGTTAAATATACGCATAAAGATTTAATATAATCTTAATGTCACAAGTCCCCATATTTGTATTAACGTAATTAGTTGGACAAAGGATACAAATTACTAGCCCTTTGACACTACTACCTACGTAAATACAAGCTTAGATCTACTAACTGAAGCGATCAGATATTATATATATAATATCTAATCGCTTCAGTTATTACAGTAATTTTTGGTATATACACACACACACACACACACACACACATATATATATATATATATATATATATATACCAAAAAAATGG
>DWLR01004807.1:0-11632 GCA_018246295.1 Papilio alexanor hazarajatica | reverse complement strand
GACTCGTGAAAAAATAATTTCACTTAGATGGACTGTCCTTCCCCACTCACCGTATTCACCAGACCTTATGCCTTCTGATTTCCACTTGTTTCGTTCGTTATCTCATTATTTAAGAGACAAAAAATTCATGGATGAGGATCATCTGAAAACCAAACTCACTGACTTATTCAATCAAAAACCGAAAGACTTCTACAGAGAAGGTATTATGTCTTTACCAACGCATTGTCGACAGGTGCTAGAAAACGATGGTGCTTACATTATTGAGAAATAATTGTATTTAGTTTTCTAAGAAATAAAATAATCTTGTACTGTGAGATGGCGGGTTTATTAGTTGCCAACCTGATAAATTGTCCATAGATATACATATGTGTACTATGTACAAATTTAAATTTAACAAAACTCCAATGACGGTATAGAAAATGTATTATTTGTTTTTGTCCAACCTTTCGTGTCTCATTTCTAACAGTATTAATTACGTATCGATAAAAACCACTATTCATGTGTTTAACGAACATGTGTGAACCTATTATTGTCACAAATTCAGAGTATTAAGGCCGTTCCTACGTGCATTTGTATTTAGATTAAGCTATTTAGTAAAGGTTGAGAGAGAATGGTCCCTGATATTGTGTCGTTTAACGTTTGTGAATGTACAAAGAGACCGGCCTTTATTTGGGGACGGGAAACGGTCGGGCTGTATTTGAACTCGAGAGCAAGGGAATGTTTCAAATGAATACTTTGGATAACATTTATTCATTGAATATTTGTCAATAATATCTTAACTGAGACTTTTATCGGATTAAATAAGACTAATAAATGTATCTATTTCTATGAAGAAGAAGCAGGAGAGGTGTATCAGGATCACGACGAATGGAAATCTGTAATTTCTATAAACTCCTCGCCTCCCTACTCGTTATTTACGGGCGTGAGGATATTACGTTATCTATATAGGTATTTACTGGATTTAAACTTCGAGCTCGGAATCTTACATATAAAATTCAGCCTTTTTTTCAAAATCAGTTACTAATACCTTATCTGCCTCGCAAATTATCTTTCATGTACTCGATCACGATGCCGCGAAAATGCTTATTTATTCTGTATTTCAAGGTCGCACTAAACATGTCACTTAATGGCCGCGTATCTTTGTATCGATACAGCGATCGATACCTTTTTGTTTGCAGTTACAACATATTAGGGGAGTCACGTACAATAATAATCACATAATCTGATATACAAAAGCTCGTGTCATGGTGTTTGTACTTTGTAAATGTATCCGGGTTGGTTCCAATATAGATTCTATGTTTTTTATTTGTGTTATTTTTTTCACATCCAAAAATCAAATTTTTTATTCGCATAAAAACAGATTTGAACTAGATTTCATATTTCTTAAAATTATTAATGGTTTCTAGAAATATAGAAGTACGTTTGTGTATTTTTTTCTTATTTAGCTTTAACTAATATTTATTACACTAAAATCTAAATGAATTAGTATCTTAATTTATGCTGTTCGCGACAGATATTTCCACTACAATTAAAGTTCACGAATATTATCATATCATAATATTTAAATTGATGTTAACTACAACGACGATCAAAAGTCTATTCACTAGATTCCACAAGTTGTTCAACTGAACTACGATTCTGAAGTGAACTGTAACGAGGTCTTTGAAATTTAAGCTTCGACCTACTGACCCTTACAAACCTACGTAAAATAAATGAACCGGTAAATAATGAGCTTGCTCTTAGTGATGGATCAAAGCGAAGGGGTTTTGTTTGACAAATGGTTCGACTGAACTTGGAAATTAGCACGATATTAATTAGATACTGTTAGTATTTAGATTCAGGTATTGCCGCATAGCCAAAACAGCCGACGATACACTAGATTCATCCGAAGATGTTAATATTTCATGGCAAGCGCCTCATATTCTTGCAAGAATACGTGATGCGTGGATATTTCGAAAATATTTACTATGCTCACGATTCAAGCAGGTCGATCTAGAAAATAACTAACCATTTCATTGAAGTTATTTTAGCAAAAAGCCATAGTCTAAAGTTTCACGAGTAAGTCCAGGCGATAGGATTTCAAACGGCCTTATATTAATAAAATATGTTTAATAATACAACTAATATATATGGCCATAAGAATTTGTTTTAGTAATAATCATTTGTACCTTTCGGAAGAGCTGAGAGCGACCACAGGTGGACTTCTGTCCGGACGTGAGGCTTCGTCAGGAGGTTCGGGTTCACCGCTACTATTTACTTGCCTCGTCTAAACAAATGTTTTTTTTTTTTAAATAATTCTCTTCTAATAGCTATCTACTTACGTTGGTCAGATACTTTCGTCTTTAGACTCTGCAGTAGTTCAGACGAGAATATTAGGCTATTAATTACTTTTAATGTAAAACAATTATGTGTCCATTTGAGATATCTTTTGAATACATTTATCGCACTGTTAAACAGCCTTGACCATCCCCTGTGTCTTTCTTATACTCTCCCTCTTCTGTTTTCTACAAAAAGGCTGGCAACGATTCGGTAACTTTTGTGTTTATTGCGGGTGCTGTTGGGTACACTATATGACATATTCTGGTGGCCCTCTTACTTTTTGCTACCGTCTACTATCAAAATGCTTTTGTTACATATAAATATAAACTTGTAGCGAGGCAAATAGACGCGATCACCCCTACCTCTAAGGATTTAATTTCTGGAATTTTCCACTTCAATGCAATGATCGTGTAAATAAAGTAACTACAACCCCGCATATGATTCAAAGATAAACTCGTGTAGTGGTTTGTTTTATACAGTACAAATATAAAACCTGAAGGAAAATGTGTTTGTGTTAATCTTAATCCCAGTCATGGGCTTAGATACATATATACTCGTATAGCCGAGTACTTCTTTTAAAAAAAAATGGAAACTACTATACTTCTAACTTCAAATAGGTTTTAGATAGCAATTTCTCATCATCAAATTCTTATTTACACTAATAATGGACTCACCATGATGACTTTGAGCTGATTCACCAGCGGCGAATCAGCGAAGAAGTTGTTCACCGCGGAGAATATGTTTGCAGGTTTGGTCGTCAGGGTGCAGCAGGCGCTGGAACGCCTGCCCAACTTTCTGCAATAAACTTATTATCAAACATTTAAAATGAAGTAATAAAGAATTGAATGGCGCCTCTTAAATGTAGATATGGGATCGTGTAGACGGCGGAAAATGGTTTAATGCGTAATGTTGGGACCGCATATGGTGCAAGAACTTGAAGTTGGCTACGATTCATGATGAATCTCGGTAGTCATAAAAGAATAAAATAAAATTAATTCATGACAAAAAATAACTATTTTTCGACTTTACAATAATGGAATAGTGGAAAAGGTTATTTTTATATATTATTTACACTCGATTTCGTTTCTTCGATTTTCAGTTTGATTTCTAATTTCTCGCTTTCAAATAAGTCTGTATCTGCATTAACACGGACTAGTCAAAAAATTTTATAAACAGATTCTCTTTCCATATGAGACCTCATTATGGTCTATGCATGGCACACTATAATAATATAATGTTACTTTTATAATAGGAAAACTACTCACTCAATAAAAGTTTAGGCAATACAAAGAGATTATTTAGATTTAGCTAAGGATTACAAAATGAAGCCCGCATGAAACTTTACTTAATACGTTAAGTTAGTAAAACACGACGAAAACATGACCTCGATTTGGAAAATTGATGCTTATCTATGAAAACTTTTGCTGCTTACTTCGGTACTACTTAAGTACGAATAATTCGCGAGAAAAAAATTCATGGATGGAGCTAAACCAGGAATTCCCAAAGTGTGCGCCGCGGCGCGGCATAGAAAGTACAAAAAGATTTCCTCACGACTCCCCTTTGTACTTTCTATGACGACGTCTCACGAAAGATTAAGCAATTAATTATTAGATGTAGTATTGTAATCAGTATATAAATAATCCTTTAACGTGTTTCTTTTTAACAAAAAAAAAAAGACTTCAAATATGTATAATTATTCCCTTTTTTAGAGATAAGAAATAGAAAAAAGCTTCAGTATAGGTTGCTTTAATATTGGTTGCCATGGTAATGTTGACCATGGCAAATTTTTCACACATGTCATCTTTTATCGTAATTAAAATACGCGGAATCAAATAAAATCAGCAAAGAAAATGAGAAACAAACGCATGCGAAGTGGCGGGAAACACCTAGTTTTATTTGAAATCATTAATAGTCACGCTACATCTCTTTACAAAACGATTAAACCAAACAGGGCTTGTCTTAAGTCTCAGAATATGTCAATTATTGGTATATCTTCAGAACCCAAAGTCCAGTGACATTCAATATTAAATGGAACAAACTCGCGATTGTCCCGTTTCTAACAAAAGAAACATTTTTAAAATCGGTTCGTAAAAGATACGTCTTATGTAAGTGCTACGGCACTGCAATAACAAACTTAAAAAATACAGCCGAATTCAGAACCTTCTCCTTTTCTTGAAGTAGCTTAAAAAAACTCGGGTTTTTACTCTGGACGTTGTAATTTTTATGCCCATCTACCTAACTAGTATCATTATGCCCATTTTTTTTTTCAGCTGTACCTAACAACTTCGACTAGCAAGCTGGACGTAGGTCTTCCCTAATTAACGTATAAATTAGGAAACTCAACAATTAATATGGTGCAACCTGTTTTGGAAAAGAATCTGAACTTTTCGAAACACGTACGTATAAGCAGGTATTGAATGTTTAGCTTGTGAACTGAAATAAGCAGATTAAATCCAGTAAGTGGTTCTAGCTATAACAATAGATCAGGTACAAATTCCAGTCCATTTTCACACTTTTATTATATCTAGGTCAACTAATATCGCTTTGAAATAAAAGGTCAAAAGTAAAAATCCTCTATTTAAGAGAAAGAAACAGTTCAAATTTGTTGCAAATGTTGAAAGAAAATTTAGTTTTATTACTCTCGAAATTACCATGTCTGGCCATATTATAAGACCAATCAATTCTTTTTATGAAATTAAATTAAATGACATCTCAAACTCAATCATAAAGTAATCTCATTACATTAGAGGAATAAAACATTTTATTTCTTACAATCAAATTAAAGCCACAGTCTGGTAGAAACTGTTTATACATAAATATAAAAATTCTATATATTTTATAGCACGTGTTCAACTTTCATCTTTTATCTTCATGTACACATATTCAGTTAAGTATTATTTACGAAAATATGTTTTTTTTTCAAGTGCTCTAAGTGGTTAGTGTCCTCGGAGAAGCGAGTATGGTTATGACTACGTTGCTATTATAAGACTGTGCACTCTGCACTGGATGAGGGCGGCAGAGAACCGATCTTTGTGAGGACGATCGATGGGGGAGGCCTACGTCCTCTTTGTGGACGAACATAGGCTGAGATGGTGGTGGTGATGGTGGATGGGATGTTACTTCTTAAAATTTTAAGTCTTTTTTTTAATTAATTTATTATATCATTTTCAAGCATATCTATTTCATTTCATAATCCAAGAAATAAATCTAAAAATGAACAGAAAATACAAACAATTTGTTCATCTTAGATATCTGTAAGATATCTTTGACTGCTAATACTTTCGCTACTAGTTTGTAAAGTAATAAAATTAATGAGTTCATGGACAGTGAATAATTAAATTTAATTAAATAGTAAGTTGTAAAACTTCATATATACGAAGATAAAATAACAGTTTCTTTTTAATTTATATATATTTAATGCAAAAATAAAAAGTAAGACTAGGACGAACTTGCAAAGACCTTATTTTTAATAAGAATGCATCCTTTATTCAATTCGATTTAAAGTTCTCTAATAAAACGCAAGGAACAAAGGCCGTCCCGCGGATTAAAATAATACGTATGAAAACGATTCGAAGTTTTATAGATTAATATTGTATAATCTATTAAAAATTATTTTTATTTAACAGATTATAAATTGTTTCACTAACCTTTTATGATCCAGTTGTGACAGTTTGCGTTTTTTCGATAATCCACCTACAGAGGGTTTGAGAACAGAGATAAGGGGACCTGGGAATAGCTTCAAACGGACTGACGGTAACTGGATGCTGTAGTGGTGTCAAAATTTTCGCGCATGCGGTATACGGACTGATTATAAGGTTGATTTTCATTGCAACGACAGTAAATTTATGATTTAAATATACAAGTGTGATAAAATTATTATTTGTGAGTTTTAACGTCAAGATTTTTGTGAAATGGTGTTCTAGTTTGGGTTTTTTCATTTAGAATATTGTAATAACATTTAGGGTGAATCTAATTTCCTATGATACAAGACACTTTTAAACCGGAGAGAATGTTTGAATGTTATTACTTGGTAGTCGACATCGCTATCGTTGTTCGCATCTAAACAGTCTCACTATCCTATTTGTCAAGTACCAGCAAGAAAGCTAACGTGTCCAGAATATGAGATACATCTGTTTTTTATGGCTGTCTCTGTCTTGCTTAGGTAACTTTACAAGGTGTTAAATTAATCAATTACCTTCTGTTTTCCATTGTCTTTTCCAATCACATTTAAATAATACTTTTAATATCAAGCGACTAAGAGGCTATAAAGAAAACAACCCTTAAACTATATTCAATACAAGTCGAATGTTCACGTAAATAATATTATACAGCAACGGATAGTCATGAGGTTCATTCGTCCGCGAAAATATCTGATTTTAAGAATAAATACAATTAATTATATCTCCATATGTTTCTCTAAATGTGATTAGAATATCCACACATATCACAAGGTATCACTAAAATAAGATTGACAGAAGTGATTTCTCTGCAGAAATACATAAATAAAGGAACATAAGATACAGTAAAATTTAGTAACAAATCCGCCGCCTTCTCATTAATAATTGCAATCATAATTGCAATGCATGAGATCCTGAACTATTCCCTCTGAGCCTGTATGCGGGCTGCAGGAAATTATGTAAATTGAATAAATGTAGAATCAGTTCACATATAAGATTTTGATTATCGATTTTCCGTAAACATCGATATTGAGAGACAAAAAGTCCATGGCACTAAAAAGCATTTAGTTGATGCCTTTCTTAAGGGAAATACATAAATAAAGAGACGTTTAACCTATGTTGTGAATAAAATGCCGCAGTGATCGTTGCGATTAATGACTACAAATTGAATTGATACGTGTTTCCAAACTGTTAACTGAAACTATCCATCTTACTAAAATACATGCAACATGAGCAAAATGCCATGAGACCAAAACTGATGACGTCACATCGTCGTTTTTGGATAGCTTAAAATAATTACGTTAAAATTGCATGAGTGCAGAATTCTGTGCATATTCACCAAAAATTTCTCAATGACAGAAAATGACACCATTTACGTTTTTTCCAAAACAAATTTTACTGTATTAAAAATTTGAAAATCGATTATTCAGTTTAGAACTCATTACAATAGAGGGCAGCACTTAACACTAGACAATTCAAAATTGCAGACTTGTTTACAAAGTGTCGGATTTTTTACTATGTGAATGTTTGCAAAAGTTTTTTTCTCAAAATTTAATAATGTGCGAAATAAATTGTGTCGATAATAATGTGAAGTTTCCACTCATGCAATATTACCATAACTACACAGAAGTAAGTTAGCTTTATTATGACACTAACATCGTTTACCACAATTTAGAAAGGTACACATGAAGAGAAGGGCAGGTTTTTTTGCATAAAACGAGTTTCGTGATATTGCGCACAATTATAAAAAATCATGATATTTTTTTTAATATGAACTTAAAATTAGAGGTTAACAATAAAATAAAAAACCTAACCAGAAAGCATGATTACAACACTCGAATTTAGCTTAGGTTTCATAAATAACAAAATCATAAAAAAAGAGTCTTAAGTACAGTCTTAAGTCTATACACGTTAGAATAGAATACCAGGGAAAATTCGATTCTATTATTTATCACCTCCAATAGCTTCTAAGCTTAAGCCTTGAACTTACGAAAATACTAGACAAACGGAGAGAGAGAGAGGGAGATGTAGAGAAATATAATGTCAATCTATATTTTAATGTCCGGGATTCGGGCAATGATAGGATGGTTAACCTAAGTAAATAAGATGAAAATACGACTAACTATTAACAAGGAGTGATTAGGGGGTTATTGCCTAGATATCGGAGTTTTTTTTAAGAACTTATTTTCATCATAAACATAAAGTATTATCAGTTTAAATGCATCCGTGTTTAGTATCCATCCTTATTTACCCAGTTATTTAACGTTCATTCGTTTTCGTTCCCGTTTCGAACGGGTGTGTGTGTGTGTGTGAAGTGTGGACCGATAAGCTAGCGTCGACTCACCCAGCGCGACAGCGATCTCGCCACCATTCCGTTCACAATTCACGTTCAATTCATTCCAGTGCCGACAGTCGACGAGTTCGTACGCTTTGTTATAATTAGTCAAAACTAACCTTTTATAAAACAAAATGGACTTCATCGGCAAGAAATACAAGATGACCTCTTCGGAGAACTTCGACGATTTCTTGAAGGCGATCGGTAAGTGATTTTGTAACGTACTTTCATTAACAAACACAGTCTTGCTAAGAAGAATCAATATGTGCCGGGTAGAGTTGATCGACCACGCCATTTATTTTTTTTGTAAGCACCGCGTACTAGCCCGCTACTTTTTCTTATTGGAATTTAAGAATGGTTACACAGAAATTACATGTATTTAAATAATAATGTACAGAAATAATTTTCTAAGTTTTTCTGCTTATTATACTTCTGTACTAATATTATAAACAAAAAAGATTAGATTGGCCGTTCCGACTTAATTCTTAAAAATACTAAGCCAATTTTAAAAATTCTTTCACCGATAGAAAGCTCTTCTATTAAGTAGTAATCTAGCTATATTATTATTTGTCTATCTGCCCAAGCTCATTTGGGCGTATATTTATATAAAAATACACAATTTGAAAATCTATTAACGCAATCTTATCACATTAGATTTTTAAACGAAAAATTCGTGTGATTAAATTTGTTATTATAAATGTTACCATATTTTAAATATTTAACAGCTACTGTGGGGATAAAGAAATTGTTACCAATAATTCCTTTTTTTCTTCTCTTAATTCTTGTTTGTTTTAATGAAACTAAACGTTAAAAATATTTGAGCTACTACTATATCGTTTTGGTCATATGAAAACGTAACGTATTCAAATAATAACATAAGCTCTTTTCTTACTTGGGATAATAAATACGAATTGATAACGTGCGTTTCTTCAAACACAAATTGACATCTGCGTAAAATACACAGATGTGAAACTATTTGTAAAACATTTTCAATGCCGATTTACTATCGGTTATCGGTATATTTACAAATGCATTATTATTAGTTTTCTAGTGAAATTAATGTTATCGTTTGACTATATTTTTTTTTCACAAACTTTACGGCTTTAAACAGGTCAGAGACATTTTAAATTTTCTTTTTTATTGAATTGTACAGGTTTTATGCCCTTTACCGTTTTGCTGGACAAGTTTAATGTTGGTACATAAGTTGAGAAAAAGGCCGGATTAATTTAATTCGGCAATCGAACAATTCAACAGCTTGTCAAATATAATGATGTATTATTCAAAAATTGGTCTCCATTTCCAGATTTTATACCATGTTTTAGGTTACTATAGTCTTCTGTTCTGTATTCTGATATTCTGTTTATGATAAGAAATTAGTGTCGATAAATAAAAAAAATATGAACTTTGTGGAGACTGCTACTTTTGAGTTGCTATGCAAATATTATGACATATTATACATTTAGATAAGAGGCTTTAAATAAGAATCTTTCTCAGATTGTTAATCCTTATATACCTATATCTTCAGATTATTATTTAAAAATAGGATTAATATTTGAAATATTATATATTATTCCAAATTTATCTAACTTATAATATATAAATTGTACCTATGCATATATTATTCAAATTTACCTTATGTAATTATACTAGAACTACAACAGAAAAGGCCTTTACAAAATTTATTTTGCACGTACATTTACGTTAGCAGGGTAGATGCAAATGTTATATAGAAGTTATAAAATGAAACCTCCTTGAAACTTTCAATGCAAAACATAGACACTTATAGGTAAAACTTGTTTAAAAACAGTTTATTAAAGCTTTATCTACTTTACCTACATGGGCATGTTATCAATACACACCCATGTAGGTAGACACAAAAAGTATCTACTCGGAATCGGCGTTATCATTGTTCCTTAATATATCTCAATACCCACCGACGTGGCGCATCGTTGAAAAAGTAATGATAACTGCCCTCGTACGATTTGATAACAAAATTAGCTGACACGTTGTTGATAGTGAGCTAGGACAGGAAAACCGTTCCTATGCTTTCTCATGCGCTGCTGCTAGGCGGTCTTGTAACGATGCTCAATTAATGCCAAAGCAGAAAACGTTTACGCGGTAAAAGTTTTTTTTTTTTAAACCAATCAAAAGTAAAAATGCTATGCACATATTCAGTTTCTGTCGCACTACTATTTTTGTAGTTACGGCCTTATTTCACTCATATTCGCAGTTATTTTTATCCTGTGAAATCAGAAATTTCACTCCTGTCTTTTACTCTTACGCTCCTCAAAAGTAGAACTTCGAAATACCTTGTAAATTTAAATAAAATATATGAATCTCAGGATCTTAATTTTGTATGCGTGATTCATGATGGAAAAAGGTATGCTTTCCTCGCTAATATTGTAACAGCTCCAACCAAGTTTCGACTTTTAATTTCAAACTATAACAAAAGAGATTTATGTATTGTTTAGTTTAAGACGTTTTTATATTTAATTTGAATCACAAAATTATATCAAAGGTAGTTCTTGAAATTATTTTCACAATAATTATCTTTACCATTAAATTCTATTCTTGCGTATTAATGATCTGTATTAATTTTATTACAAACATTCGCATTTATAATATAGTAATATTTTTTACCCTCCGTATTTTTTTGTAATAAATACTATCCTGTATCCTTCCCAGTACCTTAATGAAAATATATTTACAAAGTTTAATGATGATCGGTTAGGTAGGTTTTACGAACATTAAAAGATATGAACTCGATATTTGACCTCTTAGAGCTAAGTGACGGTTCAAATGTAGCATTATTATACAATTGATTAAATTACTAATCAAATTTTACTTAAATCGCCACATACTTTTAGTGAGACGGATTTTTTTTTTACCCAATATGTGACGGTAAAAAAGAACACATTTTGAAAATCCTGATAATCGGTGTGAATCTTAAATTTACCAAATCCCATTCCCAATCCCCCAAAATAAAAAAAAAATTTAAGACATCTAGCGACCTAACAAAGCAACATTGTAAAAATTTTAAAAGAGAATTTTTTGACCCGCTTTGTAATAAACACGCAATCCCATACAACCAAAGCGTACAGCCTAAGTAGAACCATGATCAGCCCATTTGACAGTATAGATCGAAGGTCAAGTTACATTGGCAAATTCAAAATGTCTTTTTAACTTTGTATTATCTTTGAATCATTGTCATTTTATAGAATATCATATATAGTAAACTAAAGTTTCATTCCAATCAACTAAATAGTCATTTTATAGCATTTTTTCTGAAGAAATGTTTAAC
>DWLR01004806.1:0-11633 GCA_018246295.1 Papilio alexanor hazarajatica | reverse complement strand
TTTATAAATAACATCTAAGAACCACCTTGATCACATCAGCTTTCGAGCAATGTCAAGATACCCTAGACAGAAACACAGATACACAATTTATACTTAAAGCACCTTCCTTTTTTAAGCTTACTTGACAGTAAAATAAAAATGTCACACACGCACACGCACACGCACACGCACACGCACACGCACACGCACACGAACACGAAGTAAAAATATTCCTTTAAAAAGATAGTCAACTCTCCGGAAATATATGAGCATTTAATTTTCTATCTTGGCGTTGACATTTAGTTTTTCAAGCTTGATACGGTCAAGATATTTTTTTCACCGTCAAGTCAAGACACCATCTCTTACATACAAGTATAAAAATATATAATCATTTTTGCTTAATTATGTGAAGCATTTGGCCGTAACGTTCTCTGTAGGATATCTTGGACAACGTCCAAGATTATTGTTATAGTATAAAAATATGTACATTGGACAAATTGTCTGTTTAATTTTAACATGAAGTAGGAAATTAATATGTTTTATTTTTGCATTTCATACAAAATATGAACATTAAAATTAAAATTAAACATTAAAACATAAGTCACATTATCGCCTAACATCATTTAACCCGCTTGCTCGTTTGCCAAATTAAATTCGAGTAATTTGACTTTCATCTAAATTCTTACCGCAAGTGGATTCATTTGAATTATTCGTGCGCAAAACTAAAACACGCATAGCATAACTCAATTCTAATCCACCTAAATCGTAACACCTCAAATAATTTCAAACGTAAGTGTCGCTTCCAGTTAAATATGCTGTATTGTCTATTCCAAACTCTGAAGTGCGATACTAATTTGCATAAGATTATGAATTTTAAACTTTATGGTTGGGACTGTTTTGTTATAGTTCTCGAACTAATTCTGAAATCGTAGAAGAAGCAATAGACTATTAAATAATAATAATGTCCACTTAATATTATACTGCTTATTTACTATTTATCCTATTAAAAAATTAATTATGAGCCGATAGCCTAATGCCCTTGGGTACGGTCTGCGAAACACGAGTTCGTGGGTTCGAATCCGCCGTTAAACTATTTTCAAGAGTTGAATCTTGAGCTAAAATATAGTTATTTAAAATATAGTTTTCGTTCCTAGTAGAACGAAACTATATTTTAGACTGCAAAAAAATTAATAAGTTAACGTATCTTAGTGATTAAAAAGAAAAGTCTGTCAAAAAAACCTATTTTTACTTATTTTTTCTTAATTACGTTTTGGAAGAAATAAGAAGGCGACGTCAATTCTTTGGAAAAAATATTTTGGCTTTCTTGAGTCATAACCGATAGCTGTATTACGGAATAAACAAACAAGATGGAAGGATAAGTGATCGTCACTGAAGAATTCTTTTCTCATTCAGCTCAAAAATATCTCCTTGAGAGCCTCACTTAGGCTAATACGATGCCTTCGAGAGACTTCGAGTTCTTATCTATTTCATTTGAGGATCGATTTCATATTTCGTGATTTCAAGCACTAATAATGAAGGTTTGCAAACATCCCAAATCACTACAATTAACACACGCTGTACTAAGGATATAAATAAGTAATAGTAAGTACAGTAGTGGAACCATCCAAATGTTTTATAAATACTCACGCCCGTAACTCATGGGCGTAGGCAAAGATTACAGATTTCCATTTGGCGCAATCTTGGCACACCTCTCTTGTTTCTTATATGTATATACAGTCGAGTTACTTGGCGGTATTCCACTTACAGAAAAATGGCCTTGTTCCTTGCGACAAGCTAAACTCCGCCTCCTTCTTACAAATAACCAATTAGGGTGCTATCGATGTTTTGACAAAATAAAGTAAAACCTGTAGCGTACCTGCACTGTACCCCTGACTATTGTTATCACCGCTGTCTTTGTTTTCCGCTCGGGAAGTTTTACGATTTCTGCTATTCAGATGAAATAATTATTTGCGAATACTCTATTGTTACAACATTTACCGATCTTTTTTCGTCCTAACACATTTAAAAGTAACATCCTATTGGTTATTATTTATCCGTCAACATCTCCAGGCGTACGAAACGTTTAAACAATTGTCTCTTTTAACCCTTTTCTTTGCAATGTATCTCTTCAGATACATCATAGTTTGAAAAATTATGTATTATTGAGAACTTTTGGCAGTGTATCCCATCCATAGGATACGTGTTTTTTGTAAACCTACCCTCATAAGATTTTTTAGATATTTCTAGGCATCTTTGGTCCACAAACATTTGGGCAATAATATCATTTTGATATTCAATAAATTTTTTCTCTGTCAAGAAAAGGGTTAAAGTGGAATACCGCCAAGGAACTCGACTGTACATCCTTACATCGACGCATACGGGCTTGTTGGTTACGGGTATTTCTTATACGGTCTTTCTTTATTATATCATTAATCTGATGGACAAAGTTTTTCTGGGACATCCCATACAGAGGTACAGTCAGTCGGCTTTATTGGTTTTTAAATTAACTAATTCTTGATAATCATATGATTGTTTCTTAAAGCAAACAACATATAAATAAAAAGTTATAGACCGATATATAATTCGTTACATTTTTGTTAAATAGACAATGTTGAAATGAAGTATCTCATTTGTTTCGTAATTAAATTTAAGATGTTAATTACAAAGCTGTTACGACTCATAACTTGAAGATCAAGCCTAAATGGTTATCGTTAACTTAATCTGTTATCAATGCCAAAGTTGTCAATTTAATTTGTACCTTAACCCTCTTAAATTTTCAGGGCGAACTTGAGTTTGTTCCATCGTTATACTTTTGGAAGTTCTAATCGGGGTTTAATTAATTATAAGTATTTAAAAAATTATGTAAAGGAAAAAATCAATAATTATTATACCTTATACCATCTTGTTACGACTTATAGAATAAAACCACTGATATGTAGAAATATAAAATTAATTATTATCTTGTTTAAACTAGCCGAAATCTTTCTTCTAGATAGTCAGCGGAGGATCTAGGGTTTTGATTTATTTGGACAGGGTTGATACTCCTGAGCAGTTCAGAAAGGTAAAACAAAAAAATAGACATTTCATATATTTTTTAAATCGGAAAAAAGTAGCGTAATGCTGGCAATATTTTTTATTAGACTATAAAGTCACTTTAAAACTTTTCACGGAAGAATTTCGACGATCTAGGGGATTCTTGAACCACCATAACCACCATAATCCCCCCCCCCAATCCCCATTCCACGTAGTATAGCCAATGTAGGCATTACATTTGCGAAGTCGTTGCAAGCTACTAATAATAATTAAACCTTAAGAAATATTAGTTCCTATGAAAATGTCATTTACATTTCTGAATAGTAAAAATGTTTTTAGGTTGTCAATTAACCTTATGTGTTAAAAGATATTATTAATGTGCACCTAAATCATCAATCTTCCCTTGCCCTTTACAAGGCTGACGTGTAAAGATCCCTTATGGCTTTCGGATATCACAGTTACAAAACCAAATTACATGAAAAAGGAAATTAAAGTAACATATTTTCAGAAGATACTAAAACTAAAAAAAAGCGGTGCTCTCGTCACGTATTGTTATTTGTAACTCGGTAACGGTTATGTTTAATATTAATTTAAATAATGATCGTAATGATCCCGGTCAGAACTAAATTATGAAAAACCTATCGTCATCGATCCTTGATGACTGCAAAATTTCAATTTAATCTGACATTTGGAAGTGAGGGACATTCGTAGTAGTAAAAATATTATGAACGGTTAAGTAGCAACTGCTTATGCAGTTCGCTTATGTGGTCATCTATGATGGTCATTTTAATAAAACAAAATACAGTTTTTATTTCTGAATCTTAACACAACTTGTCATTATTTATTTATTATTAATTAATTCTACTTTTCTCCAAAATAATAATCTTGTGACCGAATATGGTTCCTTGAAACTTTGATTCATTTAAACTTTACTTCATGAGACAGTATGAGATATTTTAATTTAATAACACCTATTCAAAGCATCGCATATGTAACACAAGAGTAAATTGCGCTAAGTGATTAGCACAGACGAGTGCACGCGGCACGGAAGGCGATTTGAAACACATGAAGCGTGAACTTGATAGCGTTCACGCAGGCACTTGATTAATTAAGTTTAATGAACATTTTTAAAAGAAGAGCTATCGGCCAACGTATATTACATATCTTACTCAATTAAAGGCATTTTTTCACTTCTACGTACATTTTTTAAATAGTTTTATGACAATTACAAACACAACAAAAAAGTATAAGCTAAATCTGAAGTTATGCGCAAACATACATTCGGCAATCTCATTTTTCTTCTTTTAAAAAACGTTAACCGATATAGGAAATGAAGGTTAAGTTCTCTTTCTGGAGAAAATTTCTTTTTTTTTTTCGAGATATGAGGTAACCCTATGCCCCTTTCTCTGCTATATGTTTATATGGTGTTTGTAAACATCCACTAACTTAATTAATAACATTTTGCAAGAGAAAGAAAATGAATGCCTGAAACATTTGATGTGTTGCATCAGTCAGTACAACCTTATTTCCCTGCGGCACACTTTACCTATATTAATAATGCGTAGGCAGGGAAATCTTTTACATCATACCGACACGAATAAATGAAATTGTTAGCAACCCTGTATCAATTACGTATATATCATTGGCGAGAAGCTGTCAAATCTTAGATATATGATACCTAGCAACCCACCCTAGTTTCGCTTAAATAAATCGACAAATGAGATATATATATAGCCAAGATTACTCGCTAATACAGGAGTATATTTAAAATCTATTCAATAATTTTTAGCTAATTCGGAACATACTAACAATCAATTACGTATTTTTTTTCATAATCAGTATTTTTACTAGCACTAATTTCTTTCTATTATATGTAACATCATTGGGGGGAATGTGCCATAATCGCCACGCTTGGCAGGCGGGTTGGCGATCGCAGTATGTTCCACCGTACTAAGAAAAGGACGTTGCTGCCCTTCCTCCGGTGGTCTTTATATCCAATTCCCCCAATGATGCAATCAATGGGGGAGGCCTACGTCCAGCAGTGGACGATCATAGGCTGAAGTGGTGGATAGCATCATATAAATTGTAGATAATCTAAAATACATTATATAAAACTTTCCTTCCTCTTTATTTGTAACAGATCTGTGAACAGTAATCAATATCACCTCCACCTCAGCCTATGATCGTCCACTGCAGGACATAGGCCTCTCCCATTGACTGCATCATTGGGGGTAATGTGCCATAATCGTAAAGCTTGGCAGGAGACTTGGCGATCGCAGTATATTCCACCGTACCAACAAAAAAACGCTGCTGCCCATCCTCCGGTGGTATTCATCCAGACACAAGACAAACAGACGTGTGTTTACACACAAATGTTCGTCCTGGGTGGGAATCGAAGCCACGACCTGCGGCGTGAAAGTCAAGTATCTTATTACTGCGCCGAGCGGCCAGTCTTGTGTATTTTAAAACAGAAATAAAATTATTTTTCATTCTACATTCGAATTTCTAGTTGACTCGCATTATGATGTCACTTTATAGAATTTTGCGTCGTACAATATTTCAAGCAACATAAACCGTCACGGTTCATTTGTCGTAAATGGTGTCATATAAGATGCGACATTTTTCGCCTAGCTGCACTTACCTAAAGTGTTACCACGTGATCTTTTGTTGGTAAATGCGATTTTTTTAACGAGAACACTTTTATGACTTTAAATATCCCTGATTATTTAAGTATTAAAAATAGCAATGAGATATTTAAATGAGAAAGTCCATTAGTTTTGTAATTCTAGGCAATGTTTATTTAAATATTATCGTTTTTATATTTCATTACATTGTCCCAGCTAAAAATTTACTCGCCAGAGATACACAAGCACTAGATACCTAGATCGAGACCAAAAATTGTAGCCACATAAATGTCATCAATTGGTGACTTCGTAAAATCCCGCTTAATCCCACAGTCAAGCGGCACGAATTCAAGAACGTTACCCGCGATACTAATCCTATATGTCGGTGTTTGTGCCGATTTTTGCAGTTAAGTCGTATAACAACCACATCAAAATTAAAAAAAAGGGTAGTATATTAAATTAATTGCGAAAATCTTCACTTTTGAACGTCGAATTTGTATAAAATACTCCAAAGGAGATATATAAATCTATAACACTCACTCTTAAACCATAAACTAAATCTCGTTTTCTAATTTATTCTGTATTATTTTGTCTATGTGCTCAAAATACTTTCACAATTCCAGTTAAACCCGTCATTCCTAACGTGGGGCGCAGGCCCCACCAGTGGGGCATGGCAATATTTTGGTGGGTCATAGGCAGGACGAGCATCCTTCGGCTGACTATGCCAAACACTGTCTGTGGATGTTATTTCATTTTTCTTTGATGATGCTTATTTGGAAGGAGGATGATTATTATTTAGAAGGTTACAACTCAATGGCCTTTTAAGCTTCCTTCAGGTAAATAACCATAACATTTTGAATAACAAAATTTAAATATAACGAGAGGGATCATCAGGATTTTAGAAATGCCTAGGTGAGGCATGGCCCAAAATCAGTTGGGAACCACTGAGTTAAACTGTTTATCAAGCTCATCCCTGTTCTTATTAGGCCAATTCACATCTTTGACATTCATTCTATCGTTCTTATTCTGACAAGCCTGACATCTAAAGAATAAAGTAGGAACCACTACATTGTTGTGTATGCCAAACTAAACTTCTTAAAATACTAATGAGGTATTGAATATGAGAAAAGCTTCTGTAGATACAAACGACAAGAGATACACGGAAAGTGTTTTTATTAATTTAAAGTTTTCAACGATGTCGAGTTAAATTTAAACAAGAAATTGCTAGCTTCTTTTGTCTCGTGACTTAATTGTAAACTTAATTCAAAGTACGTCGAACAGCTGTGTAATATAAATTGGTAACAAACTTATTGATATTTACGTATAATTGCAAAACTTGTCTTAATGTTACGGTTTTCAGTATATAAACAAATACAGAATAATCATAAGAATAACAAAACCGATTTCCAATGTATATAATTTTATAAGTAATAATATTATATATTTTTATATTTATAAGTCATTAAGTTATTCAAGGCGACGGTACGTCTCTATATAAATCCATTCAATCCAAACAGTGCTTGGTTTAAATCTACCAATATGTCAATTTTCGGTACATATTCGAAACTTAAGGTTCGATAACATTTAAAATTAAAAGGGACCCCACTTGCGAATGTCCCTTTTTTTACAAAAAAAAAATGAAATAGATTCATAAATGTCGAAGTTCTGAAGTAAAAAATATAAAGAAATACAAGCGATTTAAGAACCTCCTCCTTTATTAATGTTTTTAATGTTAGCTAAAACATCCAGTATCATTTACATCAAAAATATCTTAAAACACTGAAAGATATTTATGCTCAGATTGAAATCAAAAATTAAATTCTAAATGGTTTAGCTCGGGATAAATATTACAACGGAAAGTCGAGAATTAAAACGTAAAATAGAATTGTCGAACACCGTAAATTGGATTTGAAATCAATGTTTAATGTTTTTTTTATTGAAATTAAATTGTAATTTCATTCAGATTGAGATTGTATGAACCTTCTCATCTACATACATACATTTAATTACACACATTTGGTCTACGTTTAACGTAATGACCGTAGTTTATACTTTAAACACTACGCCATTTTCTTCCTTCCAAATCCTTTACCGGCCTGCAAAACTTTCATAAGTCACATTCTTTAGGGTACACTCAGTACTTTAAAACTTTATAATTTTAATTGACACAGTAATTTTTAAGACAACATGAAAATTAATACAAAATGGTATTTTCTATTATATTTCAATTTTGGCTGCACGTTACACGCGCGAAAAAAAACAATATCCTTAACCTTTCCACATAACATAACAATTTAATTTTACATTCCCCAAGGGAGACGACGTGCTTGCCATTTCCTAAAGCTGAATATAAAATCTGTTGTAACTCAGTGACTCGTTCCAAATATGATTCCGTGCAAACAAAAAATGAAAACAATTCGTCAAATTTACGAATTTCTTTATACGATAAGAATTAGTACTATCACTTTATTTTTAAGGGTTTTGCTTAGTAAATTAATAAAAAGTTAATAAGAAACATTTCTATGTCTACCTTAACAGACATAAAAGGTATGATCTATCTTTTAATATGCCTTATAACGCTTTAAAAAAATCGCGTATGATTTTTAATTACGTAAAAAATAATTTAAAAAGATATGTGCAGCAAAATCAAGATAATCAACGTTATCTGAAATAGAAAAAAACTAGACCCCAACGTGATAAAGGTTTAATCAGGATTTCAGAAGTCCACTGTACAATGGAAGCGTCAGGTATGAGTAAAGTATGCCTACGGCGTCTATTTGGGCTTTGTGTGTCTAGCAGTGGACGTTTTTTGACTAATGATTAATAATAATAAAAAAGAATAACTTAATACATGTTCAGACTCTTGCCAGGAGAAAATGTGAAGCTATTAACATGTACTAAGCCTAAGTTGTACAAGAGCGAATCTTAAATTAACGTCCCAACTCAGAGTTAGCCCTCTAACGCTCGCCTTCGTTAATATTTCGAATCTCGGAGCGCGCGAAGTGGGTCAAGATCAAGGCCTTATTTAATTCAGTAGCTGCTTCAGGTGAAAAGTTTTTTACCTCACATTTGTTGTTCAGTTTTCTCCGCATTGTATTAATTATATGTGTATTTCACAAATATAATCAACCTTTATTTAATACTCTTATATTAAGTAACATTTGAACCGTTAAAATTTAATGTCAGATTTATTTGAAACTAAACAATCACCCATTCGCTGAGCATTGAAAAATAACCATTTAAAAATAAATCTGTAAAAGGGAAGGACCATCGAAGTTAAAAAAGAAACAATAACCAAAAACTATCAATGTACGATTAAGCGTCAATTGATCATAATCTCATACCGCTATGATCAGTAATCTGAAAAGGGAAATCCTCTTCTCTTGATTGTCAATCTACGTAAAAAGTGAATAGTGAAAACTTTTTTATAACACTAGTAGTTTATTTTAAGAAAAAACATCAATAATCACGACTGAAGAAGAAATCAAATCGAATGACATCTCAATCTTGAAAATTGGTCCAGCTATTTTAACAACAGGAGGTCAGAATGAAATGGACACACATATATACAACTATACATACAAACATACGTACATACCCGCTTAAAAATATTGATAATACGATATAAAATGAACAAAGATACTGTCTGATTTGTTAAAATTACAATGTTTAGATACGCCCGTTTCTTGTGTATTGTAACTGTATAATGAAACACGGTTACAATACCAGTGGTTCGATGCTAAGTTTATTATAAATACAAACTTTACAACCCCGAGTATTTGTATATCCAAAGTTATTGGATCATAAAATCAATTGACCTTTATATTCCAAATTATTTGGAAGGCGAAATCTTTCTTGAAACTCAATTTAGCTTTAAATTTCTTGTTTCTGATAATTTTCCTCGTCAGAATTTTATTTAAATAACTTTATATAACTTACAAAGAAGGAATAGGCTAGGCTAGTCTATTATTTAATGTACCGTCTAAAGTCTCTAAATATAGAATGAATAAAATCGAGAGATTTTAGTCTCACAGGATTTGAGGTAGGAAATTATGGTAGAATGTTTTATCACTATCCTTGTGCCCGACTGATACGAGGGTATTGTTATTCGCTGGTATATATAGATATATTTTCATTTTATTTAATAATCAACAAACAAAAATTAACAATAAATTAATTCTAATTCTAATATGGAAACACAAATAAAAACAGTAACGGAATTACAAATGATCTTCGCAATAGGCGTTGCCTGTACCGCTTTGTACCGCTTACAAATTACTCAAAAGAATGTATAAATTCACCATCGAAAATTAAATTAAAATATCATTTAATATTAATATATCCATGAAACTAGAAACTTAAATGAATTAAGTAACTTTTTGCAGACGCTTCACTGATTCCTCGTAGTTTATTGAAAGATGGAAATTAAAAATGAGGTATTTTTGCGTCCATCGCAGTACTATTCTTGAGATTACAGAATTCCAAAATATCGTTCTGAGTCCCTGTATGATCCCTTGATAGTTGAAAATGTTCTTAGAACCGGTAATTTAAAAATTCGTTTATCACGCAATGTGTTAAAGTTGGACATTTAATTAGGCGACTTATGGGTTACTAGAGCAATTTTAAATAAAAAATTTCTACGAACAGATAAAACTAAATGTACATAAGATAGGTACTACAGTCTAAACGACTTGAGCTATTTAGAAAAATTAGATGTCATTCAATTCGTATACTTCCTTGGGCTGCACAGGTTGGAGTCGGGTTTATTTTTATCCTATATCAAAATGTTGAATACTATTTTTTAACAGAGTAATAACACTATTGAACTATATAACTAATAAGGAAATAAAGGGCAGCTCACCTACGAGGTCTAATCTTTTCGCTACAGATATGCCGCAGCTGACGAGGGTTAACAATCGAGGAAGCGATCACATGGATCAGTGATTTACTTTCATTTCGTATCGCGTCCTGAATAAGATCTCTTATGCTTTTATATGTTTAGTATAATATTTTTTCTTATTTAATATACTCGTATATTTCATACCTACCTACCTACCTTACCTACCTTTACACAGTGGTAGAGTCCGCAACAACATCTGTTGCACGATTGACCCGCTCGACCGGTGAAATACCACGACTTCACAGAAGACAGGCGTGAAGTAAAAGTATTCTGCGTTTCGTCTGACGATGATGAAGAGGTGTCAGAGACCTAATTTTAGTCGTCTTTCTCACCCTTTTCTAATAAGGAAAGGTAGGAGAAGAAAATGTTCATTTTTCTGTCTATTAAAGGTCAACGCATCTGCAACTATAGCAAATGCTTTGTTGCAGATGCCTATGGGTAGCGGTCACTTAGGTGACCTCTTGCTCGTTTGCCACCTTTATGAATAAATAAAAAAATTAAACCGCATCATTATTACTACATTTACTTCACGCCTGTCATCTGTGAGGTCGTGGTTTTCACCGATCGAGAGGGCAATTCGAGCAACAGATGTTGTTGTTGTGGACTCCACTGTCAGAAATCACTCTTTCCTTAAAAAAACAGTCCCGATGAGAAGATATATTAAATAGTAATAATTAATATTGAATCACAAATAGATTGTCTTAACAACTTAAAAAAAAAGTTGTAGTTAATAAAAAGTAGTTCAGATTATTTATTTTAGTATCACTTTACTAAGTTTGTTTTG
Source organism: Papilio alexanor hazarajatica (assembly GCA_018246295.1). NCBI lineage: Eukaryota > Metazoa > Arthropoda > Insecta > Lepidoptera > Papilionidae > Papilio > Papilio alexanor. Next base: position 313 of record DWLR01004806.1, on the reverse strand, counting down.
TTTGTTTAAATTAATCCTTTATTTGCGCATACTTTGAGTGAGCTCTCGCTTTTATGACGACTGCCTCGTTTACAAGCCCGAGTTTTACCTTGAAGTCTAAAATAAACTTGCCAGTGTTTCAAAGTCTCGACTATTTTGTGTAATATTAAAGCTAGCTATATTTTAGCATTTTAACGTGAATTTATTTTAAACTAACCTGCATCCGAGAAACAGCTCGAAGGATTAATGATGTGTATGGCGCTGGTGTCGCAAAAGAAAGCACGGTACGTTTTTGGTTTCAACGTTTTCGTTCTGGAAATTTCGACCTTCAGAA
>DWLR01004805.1:0-11634 GCA_018246295.1 Papilio alexanor hazarajatica | reverse complement strand
ATATATATATATATAATTGTATACTAATACCCATATGTCTCCATAACAGTACAGACAAATTGTCCTTGTACCAGTACATTAATGCCCACTGTTAGTACACCATTAAATTTTCATTTCTGTCATCAGACTGAAGGTTCCAGCGGTAAATCTGAGCACGACCACGTGCTGGAGCACTCGCTGCACCAGCTACTGCGCGCCGTGCACCACAACAACACGCACCATCCCTTCCCGCACCCCGCCACCGGACCACTCGGACCCTCTAAGCGTCGCTCTCTTGCAGGTACCAATGATAAAATTTGTAATAGGCAATAATTTTAACCGACTTCAAAAAAGGCTGAGGTTCTCAATTCGCTTTGATTTTTTTTCATGAGGTCATAGTATTTCACCGGTTGAGCGGGCCATTCGTGCAAAATGTGTTATACGTAAATAGATAAAATAAAGGAATGTGAACCTAATATAAATTATCATTGTATACAAGGCCCCATGGCGGCGGACCGGTATGAACTGTTGGACATAAGCAAGGAACAGTCGCTTCTGGAGCAGATAATCCAGCAAGCGCAGCACTTCTTCATGCGCAGGCGCAGTGAATATGTCCTCGATACTATTGCTAAAGAGGTCTGTATAGTTTTATAACTTTTTTTTTTCTTATATTATTGTAACAAAAAGAAAGCACAATGTCTGACTGACATGTCAAATAGACGTTTTCCTTTATTTATCTTTGTACTTCCAAAGAAAAAACTAGAAAAAAAATTATAAGAAACAATGGATTATGATTACTGAGATATCACTATGTTACTCACCGTTAACTTTTACACATTAATTAAGAAATGGTTTAGTATCTATATAAATAAAAATCAATGTTTGTATGTTTGTCCTCTATGCATTTGTAAGTCATCGATCATATTGTTATGAATCTTTGATAAAGTGTTCCGAGGAAACGCGCAAAGGTTTCTGGTCCAAAAAATCTATGTCTATGTAAATAATAAAAGTGTTCTTCGTTTTTAAGCTTTTTTGGACTATGCTTTGATGTTATTTTGATTTTTAGATAACTTATTTACTTTACATTTAGCATTACAACCCGTGCCGGATATAGCTAGAAACAAAATAAAAATTATTTCCTTTTGAAAGCAAAAAGATGAATTAAAAAAATATTGATTAAGAGAACTTAATTTTTTTTTCATTCTGTTACAAAAATATTTTATTTAAATCACATTTACCAGGTAAAGGATCCCCTGATTGTGTCACACTGGAACGCACTGAACAGTCCCACGCAGTCCTGTGTCAAAATCAACATCATGGCTTTTGGGTGAGTAAACAATCATATGAGTTTACCTGTAGGCTCTGACTACAAACTGTGTACATCTAAAGGAAAAATATGGCATGGTTATTCCTTGTATGTAGACTTTAAAGTCGCATAATATTTACACAAACATATACCTAAGCCAAACTCCTATTCATACCAAACTATACTATTTATCAAGACACAGATAGCAATTAAATAATTATAGTATTTTTGCTTGACTGACAGATTTGTAATCTGTTGTCGAAATAGCTGGACCATTAATTTCATTCAATTCGTATTCTTCCCCAGTGTTAAGTAGTCAGGGGGGTTTATTGGTGTTTTAAATAAGCTTGTGTGTCAGATACGACGCGGTGTGCCGCACGTCGCTAGTGGTGCACGTCGGCGAGAAGACACTCAAGTGCATCTGCCGCGACGGCCGCGTGCGGCACCTCTCATACGAGCTGCAGGAGCTTAGGGACCTCATCTACTGCCAGGTATGCTGCCACACATCACACGCCTTTTTTTGCTCTTGAAAACTGCAGGTGGTTATTGTTTGTATTTGTGGTGCAACAGATATACCAGCACCAGATGACGGCGGTGCAGGCGGTCGGGCGCTGCATGGGCTGGCAGCTGTTGGCCAGCAGCGCGCACCTCGGCTCCGGGCCCGTGGAGCCCCTCGGCAACGCCTCTTCCTGCCTGCTCGCGTCGCCCAACGGTACTAATGCCTTGACATTGCTTCCTAGAGTTCGCTGCAACAGTATCTGCTACAGACTAGTCAAGTAGACACCTCAGAACTCTGTCGACTACAGTTTTAATCTAGTATCCCTCCCGCTTCCCTACACAAAAAACTGGCAATGCATTCACAACTCTGCGGATGTTTCTCATATCTGTTGAGCCACTTGCCACCTAAGAGTTCACTGCTCAATTCTTTATTTGTCTTCTTTTGTTCTATTTCTCACCTTTCCCTCCTTTATATCAACTGATTGATGCAGATTTAAGTGAAGGTGGACCAACCGTGTCAAAATTAAACCAAAGATGTCAAACATACTTGTGTAAACATATTGTGTAGGCGTACCAGGCATTATCTGACTACAATATCTTTAATCACTGTTTCAAGATAAATAAATTTTCAAATATTAATTAAAATTTGTAGAATGATATCTTCCATTAATTGACTACTACTAATTGATGGTAATAAAGTTCTATTAATAATCTTCCATTAATTGGAAAATTAGAAAAATTGACATGTTATAATGATCGCATTTAAACTTATTAAATCTTGTTTCAGGCGACAGGATGATTGCAATAAGATGTGAGCCGTCAGTTGGAATCCAAGTGTTCATCGCACAATCACCTAGAAAAGACTTCTTTGCAAGTGAACTTGTGCAAGAAAAGAAATGGGAGAACCTCGGGGGTGCATTCAAAGAGATCAAATTAGAAAAAATGGAGGGCAAAAACTTTCTAAATAAAATGGAACTGTTAATGGCGTGCCTTAGCAGCCCCTCGTAATTTATTAATAAGTTTTATATTATTTTAAGAATAAAATCATTTGAAGTGTATTTGTATGTTTCATTTATTACATGTAAAAGTCTTAATGCTTAGGTGCTTAGGTAAATGTATTTTATTATTTATTGATGATTGTTCTTGCTTATTTATTCTCTTGTCAGTGTAGACTCGAGATCAGAATCCAAGGAACTGAAAACAAAAAAAAAATGATTACTTTAAAAACACAATACTATTATATTAAATTTGTATTTTACAAAAGGATTATTGATTCAATGATAAAATTACACTATTACTTTTAAAATATAAATAAACAGTATAACAAAGTCTAGTGTTTAGTGTGATTTGTAGTTTGGACAAGGACAGAAACTAATCTGTATAATAAAGCTCTGTGCACCATCAACTGTTCACTGAAAAAACTTAGGCCAATCAATAAAATGTTCGAATACCAAAATTAACACTGACAGTTAATTAGAATAATTTCTATTAATTCAATCTGGTGGTAGTTAACATTTTACATTTTTGTAAACTGTGTTGTGACTTGGTGTTTTTTTGCATCAAATTAAAAGTGACAGAGCTGTATTTGATACCAAATGTTTTACTGAGAGTAAATGTAGTTCAATAATATAAATACTCCCATTAAAAACATATTTTCGAAAATTAGTGGATGCCAGGAATGTTGATTTGATATATAAAATTTGACATGATTATTCTCCTTACAAAATCTCTTTGTTAATGTACAAAAGAAAATTATATAAAAATTATCATCAATTTTGTAGGGTATAAATAAACAACAAATAAATTTAGTTAAAAATAAATGTCACTACTCAATAAAGTAATTCACATAAATTACATGAAGAGGTGTTGTGAGAACTTTATATCAAATTCAAATATGAAATTTGGTTGTATCAAATGAAAATGTTGCAATGACAACATATAGAACTCACATGAAAATGATAAGACACTAGCACCTATTGATATACTACAATGGCCCATTTTAAATAAAGAACTGGCTGGAAACTATTATCTGCTTGGAATCCATTCATTTAAATTACTTTAAAATAGTGGAATAGTGATTATAAGAACACAATTTTATGCAACCCCGAGTTCATACTGCCAAAAAAATTACATAAAAACATATTGTGTATGGTCAAAACATGTTTTTATGTTTTCTGTACATAATCAAACTTCAAATAAAGAAGTTTTGTTTCAATTATTTTATCATTTGATGTTCGATTATTGTCAGAATATTGAGATCACATCATATTTTTATGTATATATTTCAACAGTAAACTCATGGTAAATAAAAAAAATAATTGCTTTGGTGAATGGAAACAACAATTGCAACAGTCAGAAGGTTTTGCATTGAAGACTTTTAAATGACTAAATGGTATAATTTTAGGTTACTATAACACAGAGTAACCTAAATTAGAAGTAATGGCTGTTATAATTGAAAAACTGTTCAAACTTGGCATTTTAATATTATTTGTATTGAAATTTGAATAGGATAGTCTATGGGGTCAGTAATTAGTATTTGCCAGAAATACAACAAAACTGACATCAGGTTGTCGATTATCTACTTCCACTTTTTGCAATCATGATGCTTCAAAGCATTGGAAATATTGATATTGCAAACAATTTCATTCTGCATTTACAGAAGCTAGAGGTGTGCCAGGATCATACCAAATGAAAATCTATCTCTGCCTACATCTGTGCTAAAGGTGTAAGTCCTTAATTATTTATAGAATATTGTCAATTCTATATAAAATCACACATGGTAAACTATCATGGGATACAATGTCTTATGAACATTAATGTGATAGTATAAAAAGATATTCTTAATATTAATTGACTCAACATGTCATGGACAAGAAAATGTAGTGAACATATTATCAAAACACATGGAACAGGTATGTTATAGTAACAAAGTTTATAGCTATTTACAGAATTATCTGCAAGCTCTATCCATATAATGTACTTTACTGTACATGTTTACAACTTTACAATCAATATTTACAACCATACAACTGTAACTAATATGAGCAGATAATTTTGTGTATTTTCTGCTATTTTGAGTGTAATATTTTAGTTAATATATTAATTACCTTACGTATTTTCACTAGATACTACACTATACCATTACATAAGTATATTCCCAAAGAGGGTTGTTGGCAGGTGGGCAACTAGCCATGAAAACTATAGCCAAAACCAGTCACAGTTTGGACTACAGTACAGTAGAGTAGGATATATGGAAGATGTACTGACCTTATATAGGTAGGATAAGGGCAGGGAGATGATTACTACATGTTTACGAAATGGTCCATAATTATAGATTATATTTTATACAAATAACAAAATTCACATTATTAAACAGACACCATTATATGGTACTATAATCATAATAATGGTAAGAAGTATTAAATAATAATGAATGGATGTTCCCATTGCTTATATTATCATCATGCAAAATATGTGCCTATAATTAATTAATACCCAGTTAGGGTATTAATACGAAATTCTCTTTACAACTGATAAAAACAAAATCATACATTACCTCTAATTCCTCAGGTCATTGTTGTTGGTGGAACTCTTCCCCGCATTAAACCCTCCCGTATGAACAGACATTGAATTTTAACACTTGGAAGGCTTCAGATAATATTAACACTAAACCTAATTAAAAGCTAAGATTAAATTAAAGACGCTCTAGTGGTGACCTAGACCTCATATTACTTCCTGAAGAAGGATACTTGTTGTAAGACTGGCCTCCGTTGCGGTTGAAAGGCCTGCCGCCGCCACCGCCACCACCACCATTGCCTCCGAAAGAGTTGAAGGATCTGTTGCCATTGGGCGGGCCCCCAAACGAACGACCCCTGAAATTACCACCTCGGCCTCCTCTAAAGTTCCCACCGCGACGCGGCCCATCACGTTTTCTCGATAATTCTACTTTAAGAGTGGCGCCTAACATTTCGAAGCCATTCATCGCGCTACACGCATCCTCTGCCTCCTGCATGTTTTCAAATTCTATGAATGCAAATCCGGGGGGATTAAGTGCTACCCAAACGGAGTTCAATTTGCCATATTTGTCAAACTCCCTTTCGAGGTCCTCTTTTTTTATGCCCTCGACGAGTCCACCGACGTACACACGTGTTCCACCCGAGCTCATGGTACTTTTTTATATCTAAAAATTCGTAACAACAATATGAGTGTTTAAAATGGTAAAAATATTGAACAAACAAAATGTCGCCGACATCGCGGCGGTGCCACGCCAACACCACACTCTAACCCAAACAAAGAAAACATGAACTTACGTGAATTAAATTGAAGATGAATATTCTTACGTTGTAAGAGACTCCTCTATTACTATATTTTTAATAAATATAACGTAATAAATATGAAATTATTTATTAAAATATGAAACAAAACGAAAAACGGATTGATCGAATCGAAGAGTGAATGAATAAGAGGCGGAACAAGGTTAACTAAGCCGAATTTGACCGAACTGAACGATGAAAATAGATGGTTAAATGTTGCTATTTCTAAAAATGATACGTGGTTTTGCTGTCTTAATTAGAAGAAAAAAAAACATAACAACATAACCTTTTATGTTAAAAAATTTGTTTTTTAATTCAAATAATAAGTAATATTATTTGAAAAATTCATTTACTATTTAGAAAATGAATGAACAAATAAAAAGTACGGAAAGAATGAAAGATTATTACAAAGTGAAAGGAGCGGAAAGATGAATGTACGATGTTTATTTCGTGAGGAGGGAGGAGGCTTTTGATTTGAACCGTACGAAGCAGGTGGGAGGGCAGGGAGGAGGAAATTACAAACTACATGAACAAAACCGGCCAAACGACTTTGTTCAACGGTCGTGCCTTAGCGCGCCTTTTCGCTTATTTTCTTTTATCCCACCCTAATTTTGTTGAATTGTTTTTTTAGTAGTATGTAACAAATACATTATTCTGATATTACATTTTTTACCTTTATTTAAAAAAAATGATGTGCAACTTCAATCTGTGTTAATATACATGTTTGGTGTTTCCCTAGGTGTTCTTGCAAGGAGCGTTACTAAAAGTGAAATGAATATTTTTGTGTTCAGTTAGTAGATAATGGAATGTTCTAAAGACATGGGCTTACAGAAGAGACACAGTCAGTTTAGTGACACTAAGTATAAATGGAGGACTATACTGGTGCTTGTTATGTTTTGTGTTTACGTTTGTAACGGACAAGCCGTAAGGAGTGAAACGGATCCTTATTTACTTAACAAGTCTTTAGGATTGACTGAGTTACCTGGAGGTGTGATAGCCGGAGGTCGGACGCATTGGAAATTGTCCGGAAGCCCATATTTGCTAAGAGATGATCTTTTGGTGGAAAGGGAAGCTGAGTTGATGATAGAAGCGGGGGTAGAATTGAAGTTCGCCCCTATGGTTGGAATTACAGTCCGCGGGAAACTAGTTGCAGTGGTAAGTTGTTCTTACGTAGTATTTTTATAGTGATAATTTGTATACTGTTCATATGTCAATGATGACACTGTAACTTGGACAGGGCAGTAGTTACAACTTGAGTCTTATGTTCGATTCTCAGCCGAGAAAATCGTCTGTGTATTTTTCAAAAAGATTTGGGTTTCTAGTTTATGGCCGGTATACCGCGATAGGTTTATCTCTATTACATGTCAGAGGTACGATTGTAAATCTTATTGAAACGCGAAGAGCGATAAATCATTAAATTATTTTGTAACTTGAGTTACAAAATAATTTAATGATTTATCGCTCAAATCACATCGCCATAAAATATTTGAATCGTTGTATCGTGATAATGAGATAATATAATTATAGATTTAACTATTTATGTAATTGATAAATGTACAAATGGATCTGTTTTTGTGTGTGTGTGTGTGTGTGTTTTTTACGAGACGAGTCTTGGTCTTGTGTGACGATTCGTTTAACAAGCCCTCAATATGGTATGTTTCCTCGATAACGCGTCAACTGATAGTGCTATCAAAGTCGATATTGATTTACTCACCTGTTATTCGTGCAAAATATGGGACACGCTAACATCAAAAACAGTGGCAGACGCCTCTTTATTCCCGTTAACTGTGACTACATTTTCAGGTTTTGTAATTAATGATTTTAAAGTAGACCAAGTTTAAGAAATACATAAAAATAGGCCGACACGGAAATAATCAGTGTTAAATAATAATATATTTACTAGCACATACTTTGTATTAAAAAGACGTTATTAAGTAAAACAAATGGTATTTGACTGGACGCGAAAATATTAAATATATTAATGTATCCTTAAATATTATAGAAAGTCTTTGTTATTTGTAGAAAGTAAACTCATAAACAGTTCAACGAATATTTATAATTAGGATATAAAATCTTGGCTGGAAGAGGACTTTACCTACTTCTGAGTGTAATGGATTGAAAAATATTATTGTAACAACAAACATGCTCACGTAGCGAGACCAGTTATAACACCTTGTGTTGTCGCGTGACTCATTTGGAATTAATAATCGAAGGACGTCATGAGTAGGAGGTTGCAAATTAACGACTCTTCCTTGTTTTTTTTGTACCATTCTAACAAGCAACTACGCTTGTGCTAGGATATGAGACGCAACAATAGTCGAATGGCGGGATTCCGAACCAACGACCTCATTATCGGTAGTCCCTAATTTTTTTTTATTGGCGAATTATTTTTTCAATTAACAAGTTAGGAATGACGTTCACTTATTTATAATTACTTCTAATTATAATTACATACATTACATATAATATGTACTGCAATATTAGATACTGAGTTTTATAGGAATTGTAGACATAGGCTAAGGCGTAATGGTGTATGCTCTGCTATTAATGCAAATCCGAGGCGGGACTAAACTTTAAATTTAGTTTTATCATTTTTACAAGTACGTTTTGATTTATATAATCTGTATAAAAATAGTATGTACGTTTTGTATGTATTTTTCGTTGAGCCACAAAAAATACTTCAGTAATGTGACCTCTTCTTTAAACCAATGGATCTTTTTCACGCGTGATTCACTTAGTTCAAATGATCCGGCGAACATCTGCCTGACCCTGCGACCTCGACATCTCGTTCCGTTCATTCAATCAGCCGTAAATCTCTGGTGACCCTCCCCTCATAGATCTACCGGCACGACGGTGGAAAACCGTTTGTCTACCGTTTGTCCTAATGGTAATATATATATTTAAAAATCAGAATGTAAGCTTTCCAAACTAAAGCTTATATTATAGTTTTTGATTGATGAGCTCTGTCTGACAGCTAGAAGACGTCTTATTTGACGGTAAAAAATTAAATAAAAAAATTTAATAAGCTTAAAATTGTTTATCGAAATATAATAATCATTAAGAGTACAACATTTACTAAAAAAATATTTGTTTCGCTCTTCTGTATAAAATAATTATTAATTAGTGCTATTATTATTTAAAATACCATTATTAACATCCATCAACATAAACGTATATTTTCAAATCCTTGAAAGAGTGTGAGAAGTAAAGCTTCATACAGAGTGTATTCAAGAATTATTTTAAAACCTTATTTTCCGCGACTTAAAAATTATCACGATGGCGCAAGAATTTCCCACGGCGCTTTGTAGCCGTGCAATTTAAACTACGTAGGTTAAAGGTGATGAGTATTATCCATCACTGTTTATAAATTACATAGAAGTACGCTACATTTTTTTTTCATGTAGAAAAACAGCGATAGAGTCTGATACAAAATCTGTTGCACGAATGACACGCTCGAACGGTGAAATACCACGACCTCACAGAAGACATTACCTATTCTACGCTCGGTGCGGCAATTGAGGTGCCGGAGGCCCAATTCTATTCCTCTCAACCCTCCCATCCTTTTCCCCACCCCCGACCAAAAAAGGTGGGCAACGCATCTGTATCTTATTAGCTTGTTACAAGTGCCTACGGGTAGCTGTCACTTGATATCGGGTGGCCGCTTGCTAGTTTGTCACTTTCTATTATAAAAATATATCGTAGTTTTTAAAAGAACTAAGTTTTCTTGTATTATCATACGGTCATTGACTCGATCAAAGAAAGCTCTATACAGAGTAACATATGGTACTTTGAAGCACTTCCTCGTATAGTAAGTGAAAGTAACAATCTGTGGTCACGAGGTAAGCGCTAAAACTTATTGCTGTCTAAGATGCGATTGTAAATTACAAAACTTTTTCCTTCTAAATTTGCCAAAAACGTTCCGTTTCATTTTGATTATTTGGTATTTACACAAAATTATATTCTTAATTTTATTTTTCTATTTATTCCTAAAATTTAATTTTCGTCAATCAATGGAGGCGTTTAAACATCAGTCACACAATGTATAATAATATTTTTAACGTTTAAAAAAGAAACAATACCGACTTCAAATTTGAATAATTCTTCCTTTTTTAGGGTTAAGGAAAACTCAATGTTTCAATATTGGTTGCCATGGTATAGTCGACCATGACAACTTTTTGACACATTTAACTATGATCGAAATTAATATACGAGGAATCAAATTAAAATAGAAATCAGCTAGGAAAATAAGAAATGGAAGTGTATGAAGCCGCGGGCATCACCTTGTTTTATTTATAATCATTTATATTCGCTGTCTCATCATCATTTTAAAAGCTTTCCATCTCAATAACATGATAATAATATGCCTATGATGATAATTTCTTGAGGCTGATATTAGACTTTCACTGTCACTCGAAGGCGTTGCTTTTTTCTATCAACGAAACCTGTCTTTATAGCACGAGCTGCTTCGAAAAAAGTCGGTCCTTTCGATAAAAAACCACACCCTATCGTATTAGGGTGTTGCTTTTTTATTGAGCGTTACTCAAAGTGTGTTGGGTACATTTTTATGGCTACTAATTAACATTTATTTGACATAATATTTTACATACATTCCAGCAGAAAATTATTAACATTTTGTAGTCTTTGCTTATCTCTGCCTATCTCTAAAATTAATCAATCTTTTAATATTTTCAACAAAAACAAAACCGACAAACAAACTTATTATGTAATAACAATATTATTTAAAATTCAGTATGTACTGAATTTTAAATAATATTCTTTGAACATAAAAATTCTACATGATCCATAACATTGACAATATATTTTGTTATCGTGGGACATTAAAGCGATTATCGCATAAATGTTAATTAAGTGATAATAAAAATTTTAATAATGTTTTTGGGAATATAATAAAGAACATGTTTGTTATACTGCAGTCAACGTCCTTATAGATTATAACTCAATAGTTTGAGAAGCGCAGTCTTGAACAGTGAAGACAAATAACCTGTCCCGAGGGAGTTTATGCATGTGGAAGTAAGTAATGAATGCAACAGCCATTCGCGTTGCTGGTGACGCGAAGTTCCGTCTATTGTGGACAACCCAACTCTACTTTTGAAATATTTTATCCTCAGTTTTTTATTCTAAGAGGTGCAGAATATTAATACATATTTGTTATTTTATTAATGGATGAGGACGGAAGGTGTTTAGTGCTGTTAAAGGACACCCAATGCGAACTAAATTTTAATGCATATCTGCTAATGCTGACATACTAAAGAAAAGCAATATTGAAGGTAATCGTTACCGAATAGCACATCTGCTTGGCCCGTAACCCAGAGGGTAAGGCAGACAGATTTCTTTAGGATGTCACCAATTTAATCGATGCAAGTTTTACTTGGTTGCCCCTACTAACACTGCCACCAAAGAAATCACGTATGATTTAATATTAGGTTGGCAACTAATAAAGCCGCCACTTTTTTCGATCGATTGCTAGAACAATGTAGAAGCTTCTACAGCATTTCACCACAGTATATAAATAGAGCG